>PVKZ01003542.1:0-126143 GCA_004027375.1 Macroglossus sobrinus
TGCCCGTCTTCTGTACAGGCCATGATGTGGAAGGGCCATGGCATGTCACTGCACCCTGCAGAAAGGGAGACAGCAAATCTGACACGACTGTGGAAATGTTTGGCCAGTATTCAGAAACGTCTCTTGTACGATCTCGATGTCTTAGAGACACTTGTCACCTGCAGCGTCTCTCAGGACTTCAGAATCCATGAGGAGCACACTGGGAAAGTGCCTATGCAAGATGAAGCATGGGTAGAAAAATGCTTAGGCTCTTTAAATTTTTTTCCTTTTTCTATCTTGTTTCTGTGTGGGGAGAGCCCCAGTTGCAAAGCTGTGCTTTGGTACTAACAGCAGGAACTCTTCAACTCTGAGAGGAAACCCATATGCCAGAGAGTGTGGGGAGCATCCAAGGGGAGGGAGTGGATGGAAAGAGTCCTTTGGTTGAGCCAGAACAGATGGCAGGATTACCTCTGCGCTGTATAGAACAAACCCAAGGCAGCATGGCAAAGTTTATTTAAAAGGATTTTATTCTGAAATAATGATAGACTCATGGGAGTTTGAAAATCTTGTATATCGTTTCCCCAGCTCCCTCAGTGTGATACCTTATATAACTGGAGTCCAGAATCAAAACCAGGAACCTGAATTGCTGCAATACTATCAACTATCTAGATCTTAGTCAGATTTCACAAGCTTTTACATGCACTTGTGTGTGTGTGTGTGTGTGTGTGTGTGTTTTGTTCTGTGTAATTATATTCTATGTGATGATCACAATCAAAGCAAAGAACCATTCCATTCCCACAAACAGACCCTCTTCTGCTGCCCCTTTACTGTTGTACTCACCCTTATCCCCTGCCCTGTCTGGCAACCACCAACTCCGTCTCAATTTCTGTGATTTTATCATTTTGAGAATGATAAAATAGTCACACAGTGTGTAACTCTCTAAGATTGGCTTTTGACACTAATCAAAAGATTCATTCAGGTTATGACATGCTATCTATAGCATGTAACTTTTTATCAATGAGTAATATTTCTTTGTGTGGTTAACCATTCATCCCATGAAAGCCATTAGGGTTGTCCCTCGTTTGGGCTATTATAAATAAATCTGCTATGAACATTTGTATGAACTAGGTTTTTGTGTGAACTAAGTTTTCATTTCTCTGAGACAAATACTCAAAAGTGAAATTGGGTCACATGATAAATACGTGTCAGTTTTATAAGAACTACGAAACTCATTTCCAGAGTAGCTGTGCCACTTTACATTTCTGCCAAGCAAAGCCTTTGTAAACTAAGGTGGTGTTGTAGCTACCACCCACAAAAGCTAGAACAGAGCATGTGGTGTGAACCCAACCTGGATGAATTGATCAATTGATAAAACCATTACCACATGTCAAGGGAATCAACAAAAGGTACCTATCTGCAGATAATCCAGAGGTTGACCAACTGTTACAACTATGCTCTAGGAGGCAGAAGCAAACACTCTTGAAAACAATGGAAAGATAGATATTCTCAGCAGAAAATGTGAAACAACCAAATGGAAATTTTAGAACCGAAGAATACATTGCCTGAAATTTAAAATCCACTAGATGGTTTGTTAACCAATGTCATTATAATAAAAAACAAACAAGCAAATAACTAAATAAAAAATAAAAATAAAACACTAAAATCTTAAAAAAGAATAAAATTCACTGGATGGGATATGTATCAAAATGAAGATGACAGAGAAAATAGTGGACTTGATGGTAAAGCACTGGAAATTATCTAATTTGAAAAATGCAGAGAAATAAAGTGAAAAACTGAAGAGCCTCAAGGATCATGGGACAATATCAAGAGGTTTATGATTCATGTTATTGGAGTCTTGGGAAAAGAGAAGAACACAATTGGCACAGGAAAGAAGAATTGAAGAAATAATGGCTGCAAATTTCTCAAGTTTGATGAAAGTAAACATTTACAGATTAAGAAAGCTCAGAAAACCTCAAATAGGATAAACTGAAAGAAAACCACACTTGAAAATATCAGAATTAAGCTGATGAAAACTAAAGACAATAATAAATCTTGCATGTTTATGTCCATGGATTAGAAGAACTGATATTGTCAGAATCTCCATACTACCCAAAGCCATGTATAGATTCAGTGCAATCCCTGTCAAAATTCCAATGGCATTTTTTTGACAGAAAAAAAAAATCCTAAAATTTGTATAGAACCACAAAGACCCCAAATAGCCAAAGCAATCCTGAGAAATAAGAAGAAAGCTAGAGGCATCACACTTCCTGATTTCAAACTCTGTTAGAAAGCTATGGTAATAAAACAATGTGGTACTGGCATGAAAACAGACACAGAGACCAATGGGACAGAATCAAAAGGCCAGAAATAAACTTCCTCATAGACAGACAAGGGAGCCAAGAATATTTAATTATAAAAAAATAATCTCTTTAATAAATGGGATCAGCACCCTAGATAGTCACATGTAAAGGAATGACATTGGGCTCCTGTCTTGCACCACCCACAAAAATTAACTCAAAATGGATTAAAGACTTAAACACGGGACACATTGCACATAGGGGGACTAATTTGGATGGCTGTGGGCTGTTCATCAGTAACCATGGGGGCCAGAAGACAGTGGAGCAACACCTTCAAAGTGAGGAAGAGAAGTAATTGTCAGCCAGGAATTCTATATCCAGTTAAACTATCCTTTAGGAATAATGGTGAAATAAAGATGCTCTCAGATGAAGCAACACTAGGAGATTTGTCGCCACAGACCTGCTAGAAAAGAAATGTTTATGGGAGTTCTTCAAAATGAACGGAAATGATACTAGAGGGGAACTTGGGACTTTGAGAATGAAAGGAGAGCACTGCATATGATAAATATCTGGGTAAATATACTAAACTATTTTTCTCCTCTTTAATTATCTAAAAATATGAATGACTGTTAAAAGAGAAAATTTGACAGATAGTTTTGCAATGTATGTGGATATAATACATAGAACAACCTTTAACATAAGGAGGAGGGGGTAAAGGGATGCATTTAGTGCAAGGCAACTAATTCAAAGTTTAAGGAAACACTAAACACACTGAAATATGCATGGTGTGTCCTTTTCCCCTCTTGTGCCAAAGTGCTGCAGTTTCTGTTTGTGCCTCCTATTTAGACTGAAGGTTTTAATATGCAAAGAAAATTGACAGAAAGAACTAATGAATGGATTCAGCCCTGGGTCTGCTTTCCAGCCTGCATTTTCTGTAGGGCCTGTAGGTTCTACTTTCAAACTGATAGGTCTCCAGGAAAAGAGGTCCTTCCTGTGAACCTTAAGGTCAGAGCTCAGTCTACCTTTTTCTCTATATCTTTACCCCTTGCTTCTATTTTCCCCTCCCAGCTCAGATTCAGGTCTGCCACAGAAGTGTGGCTCTGAGAAGGAGTGCACACTTTCAGATGTGCCTGGCTTGGGGTCATCTGTGGTTTGCCTGCATGGAACCACTTCATATATTCCCTTCTTGGGTGAAAGACCCTTGAATTTTCTTTGTGGAACTCATTTGGTTTGGATGAGCCCACCCTTAGGTTCAAGGTGAGCTTATGGCCCCAGCGTGGTCATGCAGGGTTGACTTGTCCTTTGGGCATGGAGGGCACAGTGCCTGGAGCCCAAAATAGTTCCATGGGGCTTATAGAAATGTTTTAATTTATTTAAATCAATGCCCCTTTAAGGGTTCCAAGGTTATACTAGTCTTCATACTAATAGAGTTATAAAATGTATTTAAAAATATATCTTATGGAGGGAGGGGCCCATGAAGGCACCAGTGGCCAGGGGCCTGCAAAAGTCATCATGCTCCCCTGCTGACAGAGGACCCATGGTGGGCACGTGCTGCAGGTTGGTCTGCCAGGGGGTGTTCTGAGATCCTTGCTGAAATTTCTGAGGAGGAGGGCTTCCAAACTCATGAAGGGACAGCCTTGAGCTGCAGCGGGGAGAGTTATACTGCCCATCTATCTGGGGAAGGTCTGCCTGAGAGCAGAACCAGGCCACGAGAAAAGAGCAGGCTTCTGACAGCACCACAGGTGCAGATGGGCCTCAAGCCACTGCTGAGCTAGACTTTCCAGTTCCTTGAGCCAAAGACTTTGCAATTTTGCTGGGGCCAGTTTGTGCTGGATCCCTATTCTTCACAACCACATGAGTTCTGGAAGATGTAGCCCAAGATGAAATGCCTTTCCTTAGGACGAGCTGCTCAAACACTTCAAGACTACTGGCCTATTAAGATTTTTCAGTTTCTTCAGTTTGATGACTTCTATTTTCCTAGGAATCTGCCATTTTTCTCATGTTGTCATTTTTAAGCATGAAGTTCTTCATAATATTCTCTTATTCTTTAGAGTTCTTTTTACGAGTCAACCCCTTGGCATTTCAATCCCCTGTTATGGTTTTAGAATTTGTTGTGTTAAACTTTGCCTTTTTAAACAATTTAGTGGTTTCTTTCTCCTGTCTAGATTCAGATGGATACAAGTGTTATATTTTTAATTCAAATTTTATTTTATTTTGTGTATAAGTCACTGTGTTAGGATAGGCTAGGCTGTGCCATGGTCACAAACGATGCCAAAATCCCATCGGCTTTGAAACCTTGCTGTGTGACATGTTCACTCTGAGTGTCCTCATTACAGCTTGCAATACTTATGGCAGGGCAGTGCAAGAGTTGATCTAACCAGTGTCTTATTTATTGACATGCACATTGTTCCAATCGTGTGTTGTCAAACCATGCCACAATGACAGCTTTGTGTAGGCTCACTTATTGGCAACATACAAGCATGATGGTAAGAGAAAGGCTAGAGGTGGGACTGCTGCATCACAGCACACACATATATTTGTAACTCTGATGCACATTGCCAAGTTCACTTCCATGAGAAAGTACCACTCTGCCCTCCAAACAGCAATGTCGGAGTGCCTGCTTCCCCAGCTTTGTCCATACACAATGTTACAATTATTTTTCTGTCACTCTAAGAGGTAGGAAGTGTGTGCTACTGTGATGTCCTTTTAATAAAGTGGATCTTTTCTCTTATCCGTGACCATCTTTCTTGTGTTTGAGCTATTTGCATTTCTTCTTCTGTGAACTGTTTTTATCTCCTGCTCATTTTTCTATTAAATAGTTGATCTTTCTATTCTATTTTGAATCATCTTCAGACTTGCACCCGCAACATTTCCTTGGCACACCTCCTTTTGAGGCCATTGGTTGCACATATACAGACAACCCAGAGATCAACTCTTGGTTCTTGTTTTATGTGATTTCTCAGTAGCACTTGACACAGCTGATCATCCTCCTAGATTCTTCTGCTCTCAGCTTCCATCTCTTCATTGGATTTCCTCTTATCTTTTAGAAACTTTTCAATGTCCTTTGATGGATCTGTCTTATTTCCTCAACCTCTAAACATTTCAATACCTCAGGCCTCAGTTGTCCCCTCTCTGTCTCCTAATCTGTAGACAGACACCCCATCCAGGTCCTTGGTCATACAAGCCACCCACCCATGGGAGCCTTACAGATTTATATACCTGGGTGGATTTTCCCCGTGAACCCTGGAATCATGGCATTCCAATCTGTACTCACTGGGTTAACTAATGGACACCGCAAACTGAACATGCTCCAAATCAAATTCCTGGTTTTCCTCTCCAATACGCTCTCCAACCCCAGCTTCCCACATCTCAGCAAATGGCAATGTCATTTCTCCACCTGCTGAGGCCAAAAAATCTTGGAGTTAGCCTTGACTCCTCCCTTTCTATCACATTTGACTTTTTATACTCCATCAGCAAATCCTGTTGGCTTTACCATCAATTGCCACAGTCTGGCCCAGCCTACCTTCTTCTCTCACCTGTGACACCTCAGCAGCCTCCTAGTAGGTCTGCCTGCTAAGTGCTTTGGAGTGTGAGATCCAGCAATTAACTATAAAGACAGACCTACACAGAGAGGCTGTATATGTTAGTGTTAACAGATCTTAATTTAACCATTTTATTTATGTTCTAACCCAAAAAAGTAAATCATGATTGAAATGAATAGGATGTAATTGTCCACAAAACCAAAAGAAGTAAGTTAATTGATCGAAAATCTTTCTACATCGCTAGGCTGAACAGATCTTATTGCTGTCCTTCACTGTTAGCCCATCTGGCATGCACTCACTCACACAAGGCCAGGGCAACACATCACTCTCCTGCTTGGGTTCCAAGAAGGGGTTCAGGTGTGTCTCCTCAGCAGGTGGCTTCTCCAGGCTCTGGGCTGGGCTGGGTAGCATAGCCTACCTACTGTTCCAAGAATAGAAGTAATGTAACCATTAGCTACTTCTTTGTTATGCAAATCATGTACTAACCTTGGATTTTTTTTCCTTAGGATAAATTACAAAAGTAGAATTATTGGGTTAAAAGGTATCAGGGAGATCTTTCTAAAATTGACCTTGTTACCCCCTGGATTAGTATGGGTTCTCCAGAGGAACCAATAGGAGAGAGAGAGAGAGAGAGAGAGAGAGAGAGAGAGAGAAGCTAGACTAAGAGACAGAGATTTATTATAAGGAATTGGCTCACATCATTACGGAGGCTGAGAAATCTCAAGGTCTGCTGTGTGCAAGCTGGAGACCTAGGAGAGCCAATGGTGTAAATCCCAGTCCAAATGTAGAAGGACCATGTCCCAGCTCAAAAATTGTTAGGCTGAAAGAGGAACTTCTCCTTTATTTCACCTTTTGTTCTAGTCAGGCCTCATACTGACTGGGTGAGGCCCACCCACATGGGGACAGCAATCTGCTTTACTGAGTCCACTGATTCAGAAGTTAATCTCCCCCAGAAGCACCCTCACGCACACCTGGAACTGACTAAATACCTGGGCACCGTATAGCCCAGTAAAGTTGACACATAAAATGAACTATTATATCCCCCCTTAAACACTTCAATGCACTTCCCCCACCAGTCCCCGCTGCCCCTTCCAGGCTTCAGGGTAAATTTCAAGCTCCTTGGTCTGACAATGGGGTCATTCTGCTGGTCCTTCCTGCCATTGATTCCTGCTCCACTGGGTTCTTATCTCCTGTTCTCTGCTAAACTCTTCTCCTAATTGTCCACTTGGTCAGGTATGTTGGTCAGCAGTGGAGGTTCTAGCTTGTGCCTAAGGTCTGTTCTGTCACAGTTAATCTTCCCATCTCTCTGGTCTTGCTGGAGGTCTTCCTTGTTGGACAACAAAGGAAGATGGCACCAGCTGTCCTGTTCTGCCTGTGGGCAGGGGCCCCGCTGTGGCCAAGTAACACTCTGTGCATGTGTTTCCAGGTCTTCCTATTGGATCTGTCCCCTGGCCACGGAACCCTGGTCTTCTACCAGAGTCCTGGAAAGTGAAAATGAAGTTATTTCACTGAATACACTGTGCAATGGGAACTGGTGACAAATGATGGCATGATTGGGAGTGAGGCTTGCTCTCTTCTGCTGCTGGGGACAAGGCAGGGCTTTGCTAAACAAGGGCCAGTATGTGGGAGGAGGGTGGCGGTGGGGGCTTGTGCAGTAGGGAAGCTGGGGCAGGGGAAGGTTTTGCTTTGAGCATATATGAGACACTGTAGGGCTCTCCTAAAACACCAAGGAACACCAGGGGGCTCAGCAAACCTTCAAAGATGAGGAGGGAGGAGGGGAGAAAAGATGTGTGTTGCTGTGCCTGTGCTTGCTAGAAGAACAGGAAGCCAGTTGGGATCCTCAGCCCTCAGGAGTGGAGCTCTGAAGGCTGACAGACCTGGGAGGCCTAGGCCTGTCTTTGTGAGCTGTGTGTCCTTGGACGGTGGCATTGCTTTCTGAGATTTCATTTAGTCACTTGCCAAGGGGGATAGTGAGAGCACCTACTCTGTGGGGTTTGTTAAGCTATATGCAAAGTGTCAGGCCTGAGGCTTGGCACTCACGACAAATTGTTTGAGTTTTGGAGTGAAATGGAGCTTTCAGCTGAGGTGCCCTTGACTGTAGTTGTTGTATGAGTTATGTGACTTCTGGCTCCTTGGCTGTTGGTGGGCATATCGTTGGAGAGTTAGAGACTCGGGAGGACATTGCTTAGAGTGCTGTGAGTGGGTGCTTCCCTTGAGAACCTCACATGTAATCTGACCTACACATATAACCTAGCAGGGAGCCCAGCATACACTAGCTTTTATTTAGAATTCATAACTTAGAGCTTAGATTAACCTGCAGACCCACTTAGAGCACCCTAGATGTCATAAGGTTTGTGTAGCCACATCTGGTTCCTGAGCCATCCCTGACTTTGACATTGCCAGGACTTGTTTTCAGAGATAAGCCCAGCATGATTTACAGGACCAGGAGGCAGATCCATCTCAAACTGCCTGAGGCCACTGGAAGTAGCCTAGAAGACCCTCTACTTACCTCCTCATGAACATACCTCCCTATACCCTCATTACAACAGTAAAGTCTCCCTCAAGGAGACTTTACTCTGAAGGCTGCTAGGGGTGGAGATTCCTGCTCTTTTTGAATGTTGGATGTAGAGCCACGGCTTCTAACTGTGCATGCACAGGAATGTCCCCACCTCTATGTGTGACGAACCTTGGTGAGCACCTTGGTGTTGAGGCAGGATTTCTCTGAATAAAGATGAATCAATCCATCCTTTGTTCTGGGACGCACTGCTTTGGGGAGGTCTTCTTGGTGTGTCTTTGCTTGCTGGCTCACAATAAAGTTTCTTCTTATAAAATCTTCTTGGAATTGTACTTTAGTTGGAAACTACTTAAGTAATTGGACCCAGTTCTGTCCGGTAACAACATGAGCCCTGCAATGTGGTGGGACACAGCCACCTGAGGCTTGGTGCCTTCCTGAGAGGCCTGAAGGATGAGGGTCCACACTGGCACTACATGTCCCCAAATTGTTAGGGAAAGGATCTGTGGTATGCCCAGGATGGCTTTGGCTGTGACTTTGAGAACTACACTGGTGTTATCGGTTCCTGCTGTGGGGGGCTGCCAGGTAGGATGAACAGGCTTCCACAGAGGCCTGGATGTGGCTGGGTTTCCTGGATAAGTCACTGGTCATGACAAGATGCCTTCCTAGGTAACCATGAGGTGTGAAAGATGGTCAGGAGTCCTCCAATGATGCAGAAATGTGGGGCAAGAGCTTTAGAGGACCCCGAATCATGCATGTGAGAATGAATCACTTCTGAATCCCAGCCAGGCCTGAGCCTCCGAGGCAAATCCCAGTCAACTAGGTCTTTCTGTGCTCCCCTACCCCCCACCACACTCTTCCCTCCCTGGAGGGCTCAGAAAAAAAGTGCCAGGCAACGAAGAAGAGACCACGGCCATAGCCTTCTGGCACAGCAGGGCTGCTGGCAGCCCTGGAGACCTGAGGTCCAGGGGGCCGAGGCACCCACTGCATCACTGAGCTGCCAGCTTCAAACCCTGCACTATGTGTCAGGGTTGCATCATCTGGCACCAAGCTGGTCTCAGGGGCAACAGTCTTGGGCACCAACTGTTCTGCTGACACCTGCTCCATAGGCATAGGCTCCGCCTGATGGGGATCTATGGGCCATCTGACCAGGATGGCAGATGGGCCTCCTCCACAAGGAAGGCCCATGAATCCCAGATGTGGCTAAGGGCTGTCTGTGTGGCTCTGAGCAGGAGCTATCCCCTTCTGGGCTCTGAAGATGCATCAAGAGAAAGGGCACCACTGTCCATACCTGGGGGCTGCAAGGTGGGCTCTGGGGGAAGGCCCTCCTCTGGGCTACACAGGTCTGGCACCCCGTGGCTGCTCAGAGAGGTAGAGAGCAGGTTTAAGAGCACCTTGTACCAACCTGAGATATAGGTGCACTCACCATGAGTCCCCTGGCACAGCATCTTCTGTGAGGTCGGTTGTAGGCTGCTTCTTTCTCTCTATTCTGCACTCTCCCCCAATAGGGGGTGAGCCTAAGCCTCACTTCACTATCCTTCCCTGACACCCATTCAGCACTGGGCGGCCAAGGGGCTGGCAGGCTGGAGGGAACAGGTGTGCAGAAAGGGGCTGCATGTCAGGAATTCCTCCGTAGAGGTACAGCTCTGACTAGATTGACAAGGTGGTGAACAGCATGACAGGCAGTGGGAACAGCATGTGCAAGGCCACAGAAGCAGGAAACAAAAAAGGGTGTTTCTTTTGAATTGGGGCTGCAGGCCTGAGGGCAGCAGTGCCAGCCACACCCTCTGTTAGTTTGACCTGTTAGTTTAACAAGCTTGACCTGCTTCCCCGTCTAACCACTAGAGCTTTAGCTGCGGGCCCTGCTCCGCTTCCTCTGGCTTCCTTTCCTCATGTTCCTCATAGCTGGGAGGAGCCCTGCACTCTCCCTATGAGAGACAGAAAAGACTGAGTTGGGCCTTGGCTGCAGAGAATGTGGCTGTGGGAGGCATGTGGGGGCTGGCCTTGGAGAGAGAGCTGGGATCTTGGGCCTGGGTAACAGACTGCTTGAGGCGGGAGGGGGCACCGTGGCCAGCTGTCCCCAGGCCTTTCAGCCTCACCTGCCACTCCCAAAGTCAACATTCTGGGGTTTCCTCACAGGCTCTTGCACTGAGTTGCTCAACAATAAGTTAGAGCCAGGTGACCGACAAGGCCCTTGGGGTAGGCTGGGAGCCCCTTCCAGAGAGTCCTGTCTTCCTGTGGCTGGGATAGGGGACAGCCTCCTCTGCTGGGAGCTGGGCCCTGAGCAGGCCTCCCAGAGTTCTCAGGACAAGAGCCCTGAAGCTGCCATCATGTGTCTCCAAGGCCACTAACCCCTTCTGTGCCACTTGCCCCTGTTTCTGACAGACAGTGCTCAGTGTGACCGGGAGGCAGTGATAGTCCCTGCCGACATCTGCAGGGGTCCTGTTGAAATTTGTTCCAAGGGAAGCCAGGCACTAAGAAATTGTGTTGGGTGGGGATGGGAGGATAAGGAGGTACTTCTAGCCAGTTCCTAGGACCCTCAGGACTCCTTGGGTTTGGCCCAAGGGGCCCACCCAAGCCCGGTCAGGAGCTGAGTGGGTGTGAAGTAGGGTGGAACCTCGGCTTGCTAGAGCCTGTTCCCTGCAGTACTCACCTTCTCTGCGGTCTCAGAAGGAAAGGGGTGGGCTGGTCAGGTGTAAAACAGATACTGCTTAACCCTTAGATGCAGCATTCCCACACCTCTGTCAGGCTGCTGGACCTGTGGGACCTCCCGAGGTCCCGGTTCACCAGGCAAAATTCCCTAAGGTGGGGGAGGCACTGAGGCTGCTTGTTGCCCTGTCTCTGCCTGTTCCTCAGATGAGACCAGGGCCATGCTGCCAGAATGGTACTGGGCAGGGCCCAGCCCTTGAGGGGCCTGACGTGGCTGGGGGACAGCCAGGGTGGGTTGGTGTACCTCCAACACCCCCTCTGTTTTGACCCTCTGCCCAGCAGGTTTTGATCAGGAATGAGGTGCATCTCACACTCCCTGACTTCCGGCTCGGGAACCTGGTCACAACTCTGTGGCCCACCTGCTTCCTGGCACAGAAACTTGCCTCATTGTATGGGGGGGCTGAGTGGGGGCCCTGTGGGAAGAGCCTCATGGTAGGGTAAGGGCACCTCCTGGCTTCATCACTCCCCCTTCCCTCTCATACTCCCAACAAGAGAGGTGTCTCACAGCTCGCAAGTCTGTGGGTATCTGTTCATTAGAGGTTTATCAAGCACTTACTACACACTAGGCCCTGACAGCATGACCTGGGGTCTATGGAATGGAAATATCCCTCATGGCCCCTCCTGAACCAAGGCCGCATCATTCCCAAGTCTGTGTTCTGGCAGAAGCCTGCAGTGAGAGATGCAATGTGGACGAGGATGTGCAGGGTGTGTATGAACGTGTTTATACGAACTCTACAGTTTACAATGTAATGTACATGATGTCAACTCCATGACTCAAATTTGTCCTACCGACTGGTGTCCCAGCTGTCACTAGAGAGCTATCCCCTGATACCAGCAGGATCCAGAAAGAGGGTGCATGGGGCTGCAGAAACCAACTCAACTCAAAAGGCAGAGGAGGGGCCCTCTGTAGAACAGCAGGGCCACTGGTGGGCTCTGGCCCCTCTCCCATCACTGCAATGCCTGCTGGAGATGCAGAGGCTCCCAGGCCACCTGGCAGCAGACTGGGTGTCAGCTTCCATGGCACGAATCACCCAATGAGAGCAGTCCTTGCTGAGGATGGACAGACTGATTAGCAATGTGACCACACTGTCCTGAAGGCAAGGTCCCAGAGGCACGTGCCACCCACACATCTGGAGGTCCTGGGCCCTGCCAGGGCTGGGGTCTCACAAAAGGTGGAAAACGGTTTCCTGTGCTTCACAGTCACTGTGGGGGGTGCCAGGCCATGGGGTCACAATTTGCAAAGCAGCGAGGGCCCAGGCCTCCCTGCCCGCAAGTCAGCTGAGACAGGGCTACGATCGAAGTCTTCTGAGGGCTTTCTCTTCCTCTTCTTCCTCCTCCTCCTCTGGCTCTGGCCCCTCACGTCTTCCCCAAAATAGAGGACCTGCAGGTTTAAACAGACCCATCCTGTGGTGACATTTCCTTTCAGAGTGTCACCTCCTCAACAGGTGCCTTCCACCTGGCAAGGTGTCATGCAATGCTCTCAGCTCAGAGCCCACCACTGAAGATCATCATAACCTTCACCCATTGTGCTAACAGGCTGAACAAGTAGGAGGTGGCGTGTCTTGCATTGGAATGCCAACTGGGGGTTCCAAGCCCTGGGCCACACATCTTGATTGACTGCAGATGCAGCTACCAGTCATGGGGAGTCATGGTCTGAACCTCTTCTCCTACTCAGCCCTTGAGTTCTGCCCCAACCCCAAGACCCTGGCCTGACCTGCCTTCTCTGGGGCCAATGGGGCTCCCAGGAGGCTGATGACTTGGGTACTGATAAAGTCCCTTGGCCCCATTGTGGCTCAAACACCACACCCCTCCTCCACCACACCCCTACCCTGTCTTGGCACACACACTAACCTTAGAGTTTTCCACCTCTCTTTTTCTGAGTGGTTTTCTGGGCTCTCACTTTCATAAGAAGCCAAATAAAGACCTAGTCAGAAAATGAAGTGAAATTAACCATTATAGTTGATGATAATAATCCGTTCTATGCCCAGAGTCTGAATTGCTTTCTGTTTTATAATTAAACTTGTGGTTGAAAGATAATTGCAGATTCACATATAGTTGTAAGAAATATAGAGAGATCCAAGTACCCTTTACCCAGTCTCTCCAAAAGGCAACCATTTGCAAAACTATAAGACAGGGTTGCCACCAGGATGTTGACACTGATACAGTCAAGATGTGAACATTCATCACCACAAAGACCTCCTCATGTGGCCTTTTATAGCCATACCCACTTCTCGCCCATCTCTACCCGTTTCTTAACCCCTGGCAATCATCAATCTGTTCTCCATGTCTTTATTTTGTCATTTCAAAATGCAGTTGAACAGTATGTAAACTTTTGGGACCGGCTCTGCTCAACAGTGGAACTCTCTGCAGATTTGTCCATGATGTAGGGTGTCAAAACTCCACTGCTTCTTGTCGCTGCAGTGTCCCATGGTGTGGATGTACCACAGTGTGTTTAACCACTCACCCATTGAAGGGTGTCTGGGTTGTTCCCAAGGTTTGGCTTCAACAAACTAAGCTGCTATAAACATCGGTGATGGGTTTTTGTGTGAACATGAGTATTCATTTCTCTGGTGTAAATAAATACCTAGGGGTACAGTTGCTGAATCATGTAGTAGTGGTATGTTTTAATTTTATAAGAAACTCTTTGTCTGGTTTTACATTTTGACTTATCTACAGTAAATTCCTGAAAGATATTTTCACTAAGTATAGAATTCTGGGTTGACAATTATTTTCTTTCAGCACTTAAAAAATGTGCCACTGCCTCTGGACCCCCACGGTTTCTGATGAGGAATCCCATGTCACTTGAATTTGTTTTTCCCTATAGGTAAAGTGCCATTTCTCTCTCACTGCTTTTAAGATTTATTTCTTTTTCCTTAGTTTCCGAAAGTTTGACTATGGTGTGTCTTCATAGGGATTTCTTTGAGTTTATCTTCTTTAGGATTTACTTGGCTTCTTGAATCTGTAGATTTATATCTTCTCAAAATCTGGGAACTTACCAGTCATTATTTCCTCAAGTACTTTCAACCCTACCAGCCTGTCCCTTCCTTCCCGGATTCTGATAACACGAGTGTTAGATCTTTTTTTCTCTTTGCTGAGACTTTTTATGTTTTCACTTATTCCAGTGAGTCTCAAGGCTGAATGGATTGCTGGGTAGGCCCTGCCAGGGAAGACCTGGAACTTAGGATAGGGTGAGATTTCTCTCAGAGGCTGAGACTCACTTAGTCAGGGCTCAATACATTTTAGGTCTCTTCTCTTGCTCTTCTCCACTTTTTTGGGGTAGGAGAGGGACAAAAGAATAGAGGGTCAAATGGAAGGTGCTCCTCCCTAAGGGTGTTTCAGAAGGGCCAGGGTTTAGTCTGTATGTTCATGACCAAATCACTACCTGGAACATAGCAAGCTCTCTAGAAATAATGCTGACTAAATGCTGACTCTCCATCCTGCCCTTAGACTCCTTTGCCCTTCTTGTAATGTACCTTTGACACATTTTATTGCCAAGTTTCTACTGGCTAATGACAATAATCACCATAATAACCAGTATGGTAGGCTGAATAATGGCTCCCGGAGGCATCCAGATCTTAACCCCCAGGACCAGTAGACATATTACCTTCTGAGGAGAAAAGGGACTGTTCATATGTGATTAAGACAAGAATCTAGAAATGGGAAGATGATCCTGGATTATCCAGGTGGGCCCTAAGTGCTATCACAAGTGTCCTTCTATGAGGGGGAAGGAAGGAAACTTGACTGCAGGAGAGAGGAGATGATGTGATGGTGGAAGCAGGGGTTGGAGTGAGGCTTTGGAGGTGGAGGAAGGGGCCAGGAGCTCAGTGACATAGGCAGCCCTGGAAGTCATAAAAGGCCAGGAAATAATTCTCCCCTTAAAGACTCTAGAAATAATCAGCTCTGCTGAAACCTTGATTTTAGCTCAGTGGAACTGATTTTGGACTTTTAACCTCTATAACTGTGAGAAGATAAATTTGTTGTTGTGGGCCATCAAGTTTGTGGGGATTTGTTTCAGCACCAATAAGGAAACTAATACAACTAGTATCGACTAAGTGTAGTTCTATGGGCTTTGCTGGTGCCAGCTCAAATAGTTCTCACTGTGGCCCTGGGAAGTAGGCTCTCTCACTTTGTAGATTGCAACAGGGGAGGCTCAGAGAGGGTGAGGAACATGCCAAGGGTCACACAGCTTGCTATGGTGGGGGTGGCCCAGGCAGGTTTACCCAACAGGCTGTTGAGCTTCTTGATGCAGGGAAGAACTCCAGATACTGGTAAGACCCCCTCCAAGAAGTTACTAGCTCTAAAATATAAAAAACAAAGTTGCAGCAAAGTTGAAAGTATTGACAATTAAAAAGCAAAATCATTAGAAAATCCTTCCCCTATTTTTGTTTTGGGTAGAATGTGTCCTCTCGCACTGGAGTGTGGTCCCTCTGTAAAATGCTCGCCATGATGAGAAGCCGGTCCTCCTTTGTGCTGAGTGAGAGTTTCTCGGCATGCTTTGAGGGTCCTGGATCCAGGGAGCAGCTAACCATGGGGCTACACTTCCTCACAGCAAGGGGCAACTCAGGCCCAGAGGACCACTTGCTTTTTTAGCACTTTCTCTTCTTGGAGGAGGAGCTCCTGGAGTTTATTCCCTTAGCAAATTCATGAGCAAGTCTGTTATATCTGACAAATGATGAGGTGGGAATGCAGATTTTCTGTAAGGGACAGACATTTACAGTATTCTGGTGATGTCTCGTCTGATGGTATGTATTATACACACATGCACACACTCTCACACACACATACCAGATGAAAGGACATCACCATGTGAGCCCTGGGAAGGTGGCTCTTACCATCACCCACACTTTTCTGAAGAGTAAAGTGGAGTCAGACAGAAGGTGATTCAGATTTATGATGCCCAACAGCTTCCAAGCTGTGTCCAGAGAAGCCTGGCCTGGGGGAATGGGTCCAACCTGCAATGCCTCAAGCCCCATCCAGTGCTCCAGGGGTGGCAACTGACTGGTGGGGAGATGCAGCTTCATCTGCTCCCTCCCTGAGCCAGCAAATATGGGGATGGTGCATCCTGCTCAGAGCAGGGGCCCCAAATGGTGATGTGATTAAAAGGCCACATAAGAATCCCATGGCTCAGGGGCTAGTGATGCCTGGAGCTACCTTACCGTCCTCACTGAAGATGGGGGCCGTGTACAGGTAGTGGGTGATGCTGGGGTCTTGCTCGAAGGGACACTCCACTTGTTTCCATGTGATAAACTCTCCAACCTGCTTGGCCAGCTCCAGAAATTTCTGCCAGGGTCATAGAGACACAAAGTGGATGCACTCCCAGGGCCTGGACGTCACCTGGGAGAGTGGGGCTACCCATGACAAGGTCTTTTTCATAGCCTCTGGGGCGGACAAGGTGGAACACCGGGAAGTAAATGACAGTATCACCCATTGAAAAACCTGGGTGTTTGTCACATCCCTTTATCTCCTCCAAGGAATCAGCTGTACTTGTCACCTAGGGCTCACCAGCCCCCATGTTTGGGGACAGGGAGGCTCAGGCCATGGCCCCAGCAGGCAGTGCCTCTAGCTAGAGGTGTACCTTACTTTAGTTTCTATTTATTTTTGTGGTTATCCCAACTTATGGCAAGTTTGTTTATTTAAAGAATATGCAAGTAAATTTCAACAAATGTATTTAAATAAGATTAAGGTAAATTCATTGAAGTAGAATTTCATTCAAGTAAAATATAAATGCGCTTATTGAAATTTTAAAAAAGTACTAACTTAAAGAAGAATTTTAAATAAACAGCAGTACCAAGTTATGAATGGGTGAAAGCCCCACTCTTGGCTTTATTTGACCAGCCCTTGCTGGCTCTGCCCCTATTGCCCACATCCTGAATCTGGGCACCGGTAGGCACCTTGCAGTCTTGTCTCGCCATCACCAGCCTCAGCTCTGAAGACCAACTCAAGAAGGCAAAAGACAGGTTTCCCACCCTGGTGTGTGTCGGGGTTGCCAGAAGAGGGCGCTCCCAGGCCCGGGGGCCCTGCAACCTCGCCCAAGCCTGGCTTCTTCCATGTCACCTCCATCCGGAACTGCCCCTGGGATGCAGGGCCCAGGTCATCTACACTGAACTTCCCCCAGCTCTGCTGTCCTTCAGGGGTAACCAGGCTGGTGAGTGGCATGTGAGGGTCACTGGGGTGTTCGTGTGAGGCTGAAGAGCCCAGGTGCCTGCCGTGGGCCCAGTCATCAGGTGATACCTGCAGAGCCCTGGTGGGCCTAACAGCATGTCCTCCTAGCCCCTCTGTAAGGCTGTGGAAGAAGCCCCCTTTCACAGACGGACTGAGGCTCAGACTGAGCAAGGGACTGGCCAGGGCTGATGGCTCTTGGAGTTGGAGGCTGTGTGGGGCCAGTACTAGGCTAGGTTGGCCTTCCGGAGGGAGAAGGACCCCCTCCTTCCTGTGGATTGGGGATGCCACTGCTTCAATGGCATGCTCTGTCTGACTCAGTGACCACCTATTGTCACTGTCCCATGTCATCAGGGCTTCTGGGCCCCGGCCTCCACCATGCTTAGCCTACCAGCTACTTTGAGCCACGTGTGCTGGGTGGGCCTGTGTGGGGGGCTGTGAGATGGAGTGGAACAGCCTGGAACAGCTTTTGAGGAGCACAGAGACTGGAGTACTGTGTTGAGGGACACCCAGCCTATTTTTCACAGGCATCCCTCTGCCTAGAAGATCTAGGGGGCTTCTTAGAGAAGGGGGACACTTGAGCTGATGCTGATGAGTGTCTGCTGAGAAAGAAGTCTTTCTTCCCTTGTGCCCATGCTGCCCTCTGTCTGGTCACTTCCACCTGTTGTTCAGGACTCTACCTGTGGTAGGCCTCCCCAACCCCCATGTACTGTGCCCCTGTGCAGCCTGTCATATCACCTCGCCAGCTGTCTCTGTGGGTCTGTGGGGCTTTCTCACCAGCCTGGTGCTCCTCAAGGGCTGAAAATGATTCTGGTTCACCCGTGCTGGGCACAAGGCCTGCCTGGAGTGGGGACTAATGGCTGCATGAACCTGACTCCTCCTGTGGAAGATGTGGGGTGCACAGACCCTCATCAGACTGTCCTGACACTGGTTGCAAACTGCCGCACTCTGTCTTGGGGTCCCCATTAGTCCAGCTGTCCAGGCCAGCATTCCTGCTCTGGAAGCTCTTACATCCTAACTTGGTGGTACAACCCTGGGCCCTGGACCCTACCTCAAAGTTGATGTGTCCATTGGGGAGGCGATTGGCACAGCCCTCGTTCAGGAAGTAGATGTCTTTGATGAGCAAGCTGAAGAAGGGAATGACGATCTGGAAGGGATAAGGTGTGGATCAGCCCTTGCCAGCAGCTACCTGCCCCAAGGAACTCACATGCATCAGTGGAAGAGACTTCCTGGGCATAGCTGGCTGACCTTGGCATTGGCCTTGGGATGCACAGGGTACAAGTTACTTAGTGTGTCCCATGGGGCCAGTCTGTTTTCTCCCAAGCTTTATCAGATCTCAGTGCTGACTGAGCTCCTGCTGTATATGGCACCATTTGGGTCCATGGTGGGGCTGGCTGGAAGTCCCAATGCCCCTTGAACATTTCTTTCGTCTCCCACTGGAAGGACCGGCGCAGACTGAGCACACGATTAATCCATATGGAATGGGCATCAACTCCTGTGAAAGTCTGTGGCCCCATTTTTAATACTTATTTGCTGATTTGTTATTCTATGTCTTTCTTGATGCTAAAGCTCTGAGCCTGCTGCACTATGGTGAGGCCCAGCGCATGACCGGTCCCTGAAGGTCAGCCTGTGAAAAGGGAGATCTCTGTGCTTCTCTGGCAGATGTCTTGCTTGTCTCTCCCTGCCCTGTTGACTCCTAGAGAACTGAGTTTACTGCTGACAGCTCAGACACCCAGTGGAACTAGCTGGCTCTATTCTGCTATTGTGGATTGAACTTTGTCCCCCCTCAAAAGATGTACTGGTATCCTAAACCCCAGTGCCTGT
Source organism: Macroglossus sobrinus (assembly GCA_004027375.1). Classification (NCBI taxonomy): domain Eukaryota; kingdom Metazoa; phylum Chordata; class Mammalia; order Chiroptera; family Pteropodidae; genus Macroglossus; species Macroglossus sobrinus. Next base: position 19,023 of record PVKZ01003542.1, read on the forward strand.
GAATGGGAACTTATTTGGAGATAGTCTTTTCAGATGGAATGAAGTTACGATTAAGTCATACTGGATATGCTGGGTTTTAATCCAGTGATTGGTGTCCTTGTAAAGAGAGGAACATTTGGACACACGCAGGAAAGATGGCCACATGAAGATTAAGACAGAGATAGGAGTGATATGGCCACTGGCCAAGGAAATCCTGAGGCCACCCGAAGCTGCAAGAGGCCAGGAGGACCTTCCATAGAACCTTTGGTGGCAATGCGGCCCTATCCACTCTGATTATGGCCTCCTGCACTGGGAGAGGACACATTTCTGTTCTAAGCTGCCCAGCTGTGTGCTTTGTTACCTCAGCTGCAGGACGCTAACATCCTCTCCGCCAGCCCAGCCTATCACCCTTGGAAATGGGCACCAGACACTGACATTTCTGGCTCAGGGAATGCTGAGGTCACCTCCCATGCAAGATGACAAGCACTTTGAGGCGAGGACCTGGGCTTAGACCACTCTTCACAGCACAGAAGTATGGATGGCAGAGCAGCTGGGGAAACTGAGTCCTATGGAGTGGCAGGGCTAGTGGCCGGCTAGTGACCACCAGGGCCAGGACTAGAGCCAGATTTAGCAGGGAGACCAACTGCCTGTTTTGCTGGGGACAGAAGAATTTTCTGGGATGCAGAGCTTTTGGTTCTAAAACTGGGGCATCCTAGGGATCTGGTCACCCTGGAATGATGTAAATTCCACAGCATTTGCTCAGGTCTCCTCTGCACCAGGTGCCAGGGCTTGAGGAACAGTGAAGGTGTGTCGGACATGTTCACCTCTGACCTCAGTGTAGCAGGAGACAGTCATGGAACAACTATAGAGTGAAGGAGGCTTTGCTACCCCTAGGCTCCCAAAGGGCCTTCTTTTATACCCTTGTCTCGGGGCCACCAGCAGTGGGCCTGAATGCTCCACTGAGGAGAGCCATATGTGCACAAGATTGCATTTTATGCTCACCATAGTCTAGTGAAGCAAGGCTCTTATTGCCTTATAGAGGAGGAAGCTGAGACCCAGAGAGGGAAAGTAACTTTCAGGAGTTCACACAGCAAGCAGTAAGGAATAGAGGCAGGCCTAGGGCCTAGGTGGCCTAGCCCCAAAACCTCTGCCATTCCTGCTTCCTTAGTAAGCCAGGACGAAAGATGGTCTCTGTCTCCTCCATGCCCCAACACCTTTGCTGAGTCTCAGGCCTGTGTCAGAGTGCGAGGGCTGAGTTGGGTTGGAATGGAAAGAAGTGCTGGGACAGGGATTGTATTAAGGGCAGCGGGATGCTGCGGACAGACATGACTCCTCAGGGGCCTGGTGTAGGCTTTGTGGAGGCTGAGGGCATTGGAGTTGGTCCTCAGCGCAGTAGAGTTTTCCACATACAAGCACTTCTCACTGCTTCTGCCTGTCCACGTGGGTCCAGGCCCATCCTCCAGGGCTTTTGTCCTGGCTGGTCTCCTGGCCCCACGGGGTGACTCTAAACCCACATTCTTGCTTTCTGGAGCTGAGCAGTTCCAGAGCCCAGCTCAGCCTGAAAGTCACCCAGAGAAGCCTGTGTAGTGTGGGCTGGTGACATAGACAGGGGCAAGGAAGAGGGCAGGGCAGACAGGAGCCGACCACAGGCAAGAAGACAGCATAGGGTGACTACTGAGACTTCTGAGCCTTAAAGTTTCAGCTGGGGTCGCTGGGGGACTGTGAGAGCATCTAGCAACCCTTCCTTCCTTCATTTCTTCCATCCATCCACCCATTTATCCACCTATCCTCTAGCCTTCCATCCATTTATAAAGCAGCTTCGATGGACCTAGCCCATGGTCCATCTCTCTCTGGAAGTTAGAGGAGAATGCAGTGAAACTAAATACACACCTCTGTAAGTCATCTACCTCTAGCACCAGACCTAAATGCACAGCTGGAGGGGGGCTCTGAGTGTAGAAACTGGAAGTCTTGGTGAGTTCACTCTGCCCCTTGGCCTCAGCACAGATGCAAGAGAAACAGTGCAGAGTGCCGGAGCCATGAATGACACCTCAGACGGAAGGCCACAGCCAACACTATGCATCCCCACACCACAGTCCAACTCCTGGGCCATAAGCCACTATCTGTGTGACTGCCACACGGCACTTGTGTCTGGGAACAGGAAGCAGCCTGGTGGTGAGTACAAGTTAGAGACTAATTCCCATCTTTGCCACCCACTTGCCATGCGAATGGACAAGTGAGGCCTCCATTCTGAGACTCAGTCTTCTAATCAGTGCTGAAATCCACCCTGTAGAATAGTCACCAGAATTTCACGGGGATGGCGGTCCAGTGGCCCTCATGTGATTGCTACTCAGTGAAGCGAGGTTCCTACTGCCCTGGTATCCCAGCTTCCTGGCTCATGGGGGACAGGCTCACCTGCCCTGGGGCTTGAGGTCCCACTTCACTGGATGCTGCCCTCTCCTCTTCAGCCCTCCTCGGACTGGAGTTCCTGAAGTACTCACAGACCGAACAGGAAGGGCTGTGACTATCTTGCCTGCTCCCCAAACCTACTTCCACCCAGTACAATTTCTGTGACTGCAGCTTTCAAGACAGCAGTTTGCTCTATTATGCATCAAGCTGGCAACAGACCTCCACGCAGGGATCTGATGCCACCAAAGTTCCAAAGAGACCAGACTGAAGGCCCAGCCAGTCTCAATGTTTCCTGTGCACAGAGACGAACAGTGCTAATTGCCAGCTGGTGATGGGCTCCCAGACAGAGGATAAGTGTGATCCCAGGGCCTGCACATGGCTTCTTGTATCAGAGGCCATTAAGAGAATTTGGAAGAGAAATAAAATTGATCAGGGTCAGTGAAGGCCCTCCCCCCAAGTGAAAATGTATATGAATGGAACCTATGAAAAGGGCAGTTTTAGTGGGCAAGAAGCTTGAGTCAGTCATTGCCAGATTCATCCATGTGATCTGAGGCCACATCAATGAAGGTATTGAGTTTAGAATAAAGAGGTGTAAGATCCTTCATACTTGGGATCACAATTTAATCTGAAAGAGAAGTGACTCTGGCAAATGGAGCTGTTCAGGGATCAAAGAAACCCAAGTGGGAGAGGACTGAAGACCAGGTTACACAGGGCAGGTCTGGGGCTGCTGACTCAGGAGGACAGCAGGAGAGGGGCCTGGGTGCTCTGAAGGAGTGGTAGGTAGAAGAGGAAACAATCTCACTCTGCATGGCTCCCCAGAGAGGACAACCCCAGGGGTTGGCTGCCACCCCATAAGGAAGACTTCATATCAGTTAGAGCTGCTTGGGGGCAGGTTGATCTGTATGATACAGCAATGAGTTCCCCATACTAGAGGCATGCGAGCAAGAAGACGAGGCTGTCTCTTACAGATGCTGTAGAAGCGTAGGGTTTGGACCAGGTGATCTTGGAGTTGGCATCAAGGTTCTCTGATATTGCCCACCTGGGCCAAGGTGGTTGAGAGCAGGGAGGACCTACCTTTTCCCGGCTGCTGTGGGCTGTCAGGGAGCGGTGGGCTGCGCCACGTAGGGCTGTCCTGTAGTTGCAGAAATTCCCTGTTGGGTCCATCTGGTGCTGGAAGGGGACATGGATACAGCTGGGCAGCTGTGTCTGGGGACAGCCAGTGTCAGTTGGTCACCCAACAACTTTGCTTACCTCGAGGATGAAAAACTTAGCTGTCTTCACTTTGGCCCAGGTCTTCTTTAGCCTGGAGACAGGGCTCATGTTCATGCCAGCTGAAAGAGGGAGGGCCGAGCTGGGGAGGGCTGCTCTAGGCTGCACAACCCCACTCTCTTCTTTAGGTAGGAGGCCTTTGTGTGGCCCCAGCTGGCCCAGCCCCTCAGGCTGCACCCTGACTAGGGCTGAGGTCTGCAGCAGTCACAGCTGTCAGGTGGCAGGTAGATGTCATACTGGGGCAGGCCTGGCTTCCATAAGTGCAGGTTGCCAGTCCCAGTGCTTGGCACACTGGACCCACACCTTGACCAGGACCTGCTCAGGACCCCCTCTCTCCCTTGATCTGGGGACACATGCTAAGCCCTCACTGAGCACCCTGAGGGGGCTTAGCTCGCCTCCCCGGACCTCTGTGGGAGCCATGGGCCCAGCTGGCACACAGGCTCTGTTCGGAAGAGCACCTTGGCTTATACCCATGTGCCCGGGCGCTCGTCCCGGGCCAGCCACTCACAGACAATGGCCATGAGGGAGTTGAAGTTGCCGATGTTGAAGCACTCGCGGGCCACGTCAACGAAGAACTCGATCACCTGGGCCCTCCGCTTCTTCTTGGCTGGCTGGGGACAGGACACCTGAACCTCAGCCATGACGGGTTCTCACCCTGACCACACACCCTGCTCTGACCACACATGACAGGTTCTCACCCTGACCACACACCCTGCTCTGACCACACACCCTGCTCACCCGGCCAGTTCCTCCTAATAGCTGAGATGTGTGATGTGAGCAGTCTGCAGCCCACAGGCTTGGGGACTCCTACACATCCCGGGCAGAGCCAGCGTAGAACTCACCTCTGGGGAGAACTCTGGGTGGGAGGGCATGAGGCCACCTGCCCAGCTCCAGCACCCCCTCTGGAAGCAGAAAGCATAGCTCCCTTGCTTTTCCTCCCAGCACCAAGTTGGCTGTCCCCACATGGGGCCACAAGCCAACCCTGCCTCGGGCAGGGTGAGTCCAGGCTTCACTCAGGCAAATCCCATACCAGCTGCCAGACCACTGATGTCAACGTATGGAGCGGCAGGGCCCCAGGCCCTAGGCCTAGCTCCTTCCACATATACACCGCCTCCTACATGTGCAGCACGTAGGAGTCTTATCGCCACTGAGAAGCATGCTGTGGGCTCTGTGGAGAAGCACCACTTAACCCCCCTTCAGAGAGCTGCCTGCCTTTGGTATTGCCCTGTCCTCCTCAGGGCAGTGCAGTGACAGTGACAGTGGCCAAGCAAGGTGAGGATGTGGGCTCACAAATAGGAAGCACCCCCATAGGTGGAGGTGTCAGGAGTCAGCTTCTCTTTTTTTGACCAGGCCCACCTCTTTCTTTTTTTCTGTCACAGGTGTGCACCCCTAGAAACACTTCGCACCCAGGCTCTGTAGCAATGTCTGCTTTTGGAGAGCCCAACCTGGCACATGTGCCACCTCTAGTCTTGTCCTGAGACAAGTGGACCCTGGGTTTCACCTGATGGTGGGGAGTAGGTTCAGGGAAGGGTCTGGGTCCCTTTGTTGTAAGAGAGAGAAGGAGGAGGGCTGGTCTGGCTGGTGGGACTGTGTCTCGATGGCAAGCATGATAGGCTCAGCCTCGTCAGGTCTTCCTACTTCCCAGGAGAAGCTGGAGACCTGGACTTTGAATGTGCAATTCTCACTTCCTAAAGGCTGGGTGATATCTATCTCTCAAGTGCAAGTAAGCCAAACAAAATGGGGCAGCAGGCCAGGCCCCCTAAGATAGATAGGCACAGATGGGAGGAGCAGAGGCTGCCCCTCACTCCTTCAGCCAGCAGTCTCAGAGGCCTGTGGATCCATGACAGGCTCTACTCAGAGGGAAAATGTCACCACAAGCCAGCCAGGTGACACCTGGTGTCCCATAGGGGTGCCCAACCTGGCCCTGGGCTTGGAGACAGATGGGTGCAAGAAGCCCATCTGCTTCCCTCCCAGGTGGGCTCCTCCCAACACCCTCTGTCTTTGGCCATGCCAGGCCATGCCCCCTGGTTTTCCACGCACCATGCAGATCTCAGTCGCTACAAGGTAGCATAATCTGTTGAACCATTTCACGTAAGCCTCCAGGTTCTTCGTCTTGTCACTGAAACAGGGCTAGAAAAGATGCAAGGACAACAACACTCAGTCTTTTTGTCAATAATTTTTTGAAAATGAAGTCAGTTCATAATCATTACAGATAATCTGAATAATGCCAAACTCCAAAATCATCCACAGATACCAATGATTTGATGTGTATCCTTCTAGTCTTTTTTCTGTACACTTAGAAATATAATTTAATATGATATTTATTAATATGATATATAATTGTTGATCCTCATTATTCACTGATCCTGTATTTGCAAATCTATCTACTCCCTCAAAATTTATTTGTAACCTCCCAAATAATACTTGCATCACTTTTGCTGTCATTTATATGTGCAGAGGGGCAAAAAATTTGAGTCACCCAACGTGTGCTGAAGTTAAGCTAAGTGATTCTCTTCCTTCTTGCTTCAGCTCTCATACTGCAAACAAGTGTCCTTTCTGTGGTCTACTTAATGTGGTGGTGATTTCACTGCTTAAAGTGGCCCCTGAGCACAGTGCTGTCTAGTGTCCCTAAGCACAAGAAGGCTGTGGTGCCTTATGGAGAAAATATGCATTAGATAAGCTTTGTTCAGAGATGAGTCATAGTGCTGTTGACTATGAGTTCAGCGTTTTTGAATGAACAGTATATATTAAATAAAATTTCTTTAAACCAAACGCACATAAAACAAGGCTGTGTGTTGATTGGTTGATGAAAGTGTGATGAAAATGTGATGAGAGGCTTGCAAGGAACCTCACCTTGTATTTCCCTGAGGAGCAGTGGCATTTGTTAATCAGTGTTCACGACTTTATAGGATATAACTACTTTGAATAATGAGAATCGATTGTATGTATGTATGTATGTATGTATGTATGTATCTATAACTACATATATTTCCATATTTTCCATGTGAACTTTTCATGTGCCATATAATATCCTTTAGAAATAAAATTTTAAAACTGATGTCAAACATTCCACTATATAAGTGTGCCACAATTTCAAAATTTAACTTAAGTTAACTTAAATATGTTAAAATTGCCGGGTGACTTTCAATCAACAGAGAGGGAATATGAAATGGGGGATCTATCCAAAAGAAGTAAAGAAAGGAGGAAAAAAGAAATAGGAAAGGTAAGGAATACCATGGAAAAGTATAACAGAAGACAGTAAAAACAAATCTGTATACATCAGTAATTACAACCATTGTAGTTAAAAAACTCAGTTACTTGCTATTTTCAAGAGACGCACCCTAAACCCAACGAGATAAGTAAAAGAAAAAAAAAGAAAAAGAAAAAAGCATATGATAAACATCACATTGCTATATTAATATTAGCCCAAAGAGACTCGAAGACAAAAAGCATGAGAAAAGATTAAAGTTATTGAGAAGATGTCACATAGAAAATTGTTTGCACCTAACAACATAGCTTCAAAACCTGGTGGCAAAAATAATCAGGAAGGTAAAGTTCAATGTTTGTTAAAAATTAAAAACTTAAAAAGAGAATATTGTGAATAACTTTGTCTATAAATGTAAAAACTCTGGAGGAAAGGTCAAATTCCTGGAGGGACGAGCTGTTTGTATAGGTTGGAAGAGTGAGTGTCATGAAGATGTAAATCCTTCCCCAATTGATCCATATTTAATATAGTCTAACAAAATCTCAATAGAACTTCTCATTGAATTTGAAAAGTGATTCTAAATTTAAATGAAAAAACACAGGGCCAAGAAGAGCCAAGTCCCTCATGGAAAAAAATGAAAATGGACTCCCACCGTCAGCCAAATCTACAAGATGAATTGTTGATTAAAGACTTGAATGTGAAAGGTAAAACTCTAAAACTTCTAGAGGAAAACAGAAAATTATCTTTATGACCTAGGTAAGGAATAGAGGGAGATTTCTTAACCACCACTACCAAAAAACAAAACCAAACAAAAAACCCATAAAGGGAAAGTTTAGTAAATTTGACTTGGTTAAAATTAAGAATACACACCCATCAAAAGACATAATAATGAGAATAAAAGCAAAGCCATCTATCAGGAGAGTAAAATTTTCAGTACTTCTAACACATAAAGGATAACTATCTAGTACATATTTTAAAAGAACCCCACAAAACTTTTAAAAATTCTTAAGGAAAAGACAAATCACTAATAGAAAACTGGATGCAAGTTAGGGACAGGCATTTCACAGAGAACAAGAATGTCCAAAATCCATGAAAAGATGCTCCATTTAACAGTTTGACAAAAATGAGGTAGTCTGATAATTTCAAGTGTCAGTGAGGATTCATAGTAAGAAAAACTCCCCACTGGGGACAGCCTCACCTGATTTCGCCTGGTAAGACTGATCATGTGCCTAACCTGTGATAGACGCAGTAATCCCCCTCCCAGGTATATCCTAGAGCAAAAATTCTCAGAGTGTTGTCTGTGGACTCCTGGGTGTCCACAAGGGCAAAACTATTTTCATATTTATACAGTGGCATGCCTTTTCACTGTTTGACATTGCAGTGGTGTGCAAAAGAATGGAGGGGAAAATTGCTGCCACCTTAGCCCAAATGGAGGTAGAGGCAATAAACCAGTGTGGTGGCATCATGCTCCTCATCATCACTCACATGGGGAAAGGAAAAGAACAAGTGTGACTTAAGAATGTCCTCCAGGAGGAAAACATTTTTTCATTTTATTAAATTTTGACCCTCAAGTCTTTGTCATAATCTCTCAAAATGGGTATGTACACAGGTGCTTCTGCTTCATGAAGAGGTCTGAGGCTGGTTTTGAGAAAAAGCACTGTATGACTGACTGGCGAGCCAGCCACTTTTCTCAGGGGACGCCATTTTTACTTGACAGAGGGACTGAGCCACTATGGCTATTCAGACTTCAGTATTTGTCTAATATTGTTTTGGAAATGAACAAAATGAGACTGTTACTTTAAGGAGAACAGTCGATAGTATTTGTTGCCAATGTTAAAATTCAAGTTTTCAGGAAAAAATTGGGAACTTGTAAAACATGTTGTGCACCTCTGGCAACTTGACAGCTTCCCAATACTCAAAGATTTTTTTTTTTTTAAATTAGACCACTAAGTGATATTCATGAATGTGATTTTAAAGTATTGTATAACAAAACATGCCAACATTTGAAAGATCTATTTGATTCAGTGAACCCATATTTTCCAAATGTAACATGTATGATGTTACAAAATCATGCATGGGCAAAGAAGAGCTATTCTAGATGCAAGAGGGACCAATAGATTTTTACGTAATAGAGTCCAGAAAGTCCATTGATATATTTTCATATTGCTAATTGCAATTAATCTTTAACAGCTACCACTCACTGACTTGAGTGTGGTATCAAAGAAGATTTACAATGATCTGAAATGGTTGTAAAATGTACCTCCCTTTTCCAACTACATATTTATGTCAGGTTGGAGTTTCCACTGATAATGTATGTCAAGGGATTGAATGTAGAATCAGATAAGAGAATCCAGCTGTCTTTTAAGTCAGTCATTTGAGAGATCTGTGAAAATACTGTAAGACAATGTCACCTTTTATTTTAGAAAAACAAAAAAATAATTTTTTTGAAAAATCAAAAATAATTTTTTATTTTGGAAAATTTAGTTATTTTTTACAAAATATGTTATGGATGTTAACCTCTAATGGCTTATTAATGTTGTTTTTGAATAAATAACTATGTTATCAGTTTTAATGGCTAACATAATAAATATTGGAAGATAAATATTGGAAGATAACCAAAAGTTCTTTGTAATCTTCCATAATTTTTAATAGTGAGAAGGTGTCCTGAGACCAAAACACTTGAGAACGGATGCCCTAGAAATATTTGCACCCATGTACACTAGGAAGTGTGTAACAATGTTCATAGTAGCAAAATCTACAATAGCAAGAGGTTGGGCACTGCACACATGCTCACGCTCATATATAGAAGACTGGGTAAATAACCATCACGTGGAATTTTGATGTATTTCACAATAAAAAAGTAATACTTGGAAGTGGCCAAAACCTCAACAAAACAAAACAGAGAAACAACCCATTAAGAGCGACAAAGTCTGCTTCCTGCTCCTGCCCCAGCTCCTGTCCCGCCCTGCTGAGCACCCGGGAGTAACCAGGAGTCCCAGAGACTGTCTATGTAGCCCTGCCTGGGCAAGCAGGAATGTATCATGCACCCTCCCTTGTGTTGTTATTACGAATGGCCACATACTTTTTGTTAGTGGTCTTCGTTGTACATCCTTCTATCGACAATGGATCTTGGTGCTTATTCCATACTAAAACAACCCCTCTTATTCTTTTTAATAGTTGCGTAACATTCTCCGTGTGTGAATGTAATATAATTTTTAATCCGGTCACCAGGCTTTGGATATGAGGAACCCCGTTTATTCCAAATGTTTTGTGTATACATCTTGATGTGCACGGGTGTGTATATCTGTAGGATAAACTATTAGGTGAAGAAAGTTGGGGTCTAGAGAGTACGTTTGAGTGTTGATGTTCTTGCCACACTGCCTTCCAAAGTCGCTGTGCCAATTTCGCCCCCTACCGTCCATGTATGAGAGCGTCCCTTTCCCTACTCAACATATAAAGTTTAATCTCATCTGAGGGGTGAATATGCAATTGCATCTTTAGTTTGCTCTTCTTTTATTAGGTGCAGAGCAGAAGACACGTTTCTGGTTCTGATTAGCATTTAACCTCGTTGAGAAGCACCAGGCACCGTGCTGGTTGGGCTCTGAGAGAGGAGGGATGGGTTCTGTAATCCGTGTGTGCACGACGTCCTGAGCGCGTGGCCCAGAAGTCCCTCCACCCTCAGAGGGACAAGAGTGCCCTGACCTTCCCTGGGCCGCGCGCACCAGCCCGCGCTTCCCCAAGTGACCGCTGGAGGGCACCAGCGCCCACCGAAATGCATCCGGAGAGCACGAAATGCATTCCTGAGCAGCCGGAGGCGCCCTCTACCCTCCTCCCCACCGACGGCTTCAGCTCCCCGCTTGCATCTTCGACCTTGTTAGGTGTGTAACCCAGCAGGGAACGTCTGCTCTCCCATGCTTCCCCCGGACTTGGGGATGTCACGGTCTGAGGCACTCTGGCTGGAGGCATGGGCTGAATGGGCATGGCCCTTCCCAGCCCATAGCCTGCCCTGGGCCCCTGGGAAGCTGGCTTAGATGATGGTGGTGTGGGGGGCCCCCCAGAGGGACCAGTGGTCGCTTCAGGGACAGCCCGTCCAAGGGACTTCTACCTTTGTGCTGGCCAGAGGGTCCTTGTTTACAAAAGCCTGGACAAATTCCTCTGGCCCGATGTGTCTCAGGCGTTCCTGCGTGGGGAGGGAGAGGAGGAGTCAGAAACCAGAAGTTATGGGGGCCTGGCATAGTGCTCCTGCAGGCTCCCTGTCTCCTGGGCCACTCCCAGAGGGGCCCTGGGCACCTGCCCTTCCCACTGGGACTCTGCAACCCTGTTCTGGGTTGTCACAGAACAACCCTTGCTGTCACAGCACCATCTGTGAAAGAGGCAATCCCTCCTTTCCCTTGTTCAGGGGCTGCCTCAGTTCATGGGGGAGGGGCAGGGAGGAAGCGGGTGTAGGAGCAATGTTCCCAAAGAAAGTGCTTATGGGGTGATACCCAGGAAATGGGGCTGGAAATTGGGTAATGGATGACTCACTCTCACCAGGGGAGGCCTGGTGGCTAAGACCATGGGGTCTGGGTCGGAACGAATCCTGGTTCTGTCTCTTCTGCTGTGTCCGGCATGTCACTTAAACTCTCCAGGCCTTAGTTTCCTCATTTGTGAAAAGGGAATAATAATAGCATCTACCTGGCAGGGTGGTGGGAAAGTGAATGAGATAGTGTATGTAAGCATTGAGTGTAGTGCCTAGAAAACAGCAAGGGACCTATAAATGGTGGAGGTTTAGCAGGAAAGAAACCCACACCCCAACCTCCTCTCTCTGGGCTGCGCCTCTTGGCCTCTGCCTCTACCAGGAACCCAACAGGCTGGAGGCTGAGCCTGGGGATCCCCTTCATAAGCAGGAAGGCCTGTCTGGCCAGAAAGCTAGGGTCTTCGGTACAGTGTGCTTATGTGAGTCCTGGATAGGGAAGCTGAAGCATTAATGGGAGGATTATACAGTAGGCAGTGTCAGAGTCAGGATTTGAACCCAGTTCCTCTGTCCCAGGTCTGGACTCTCATGCTGGCCAGTGGTCAAAGTTGGGCAGGGTTAGCACCTCCAGCCTACCCGTTCTTGCCCCAGGAGTGGTGAGAGAATGCTTCAGAGCCAGGTTGCTTTGGAGAGGCCTGGCTGGCCCTGCCGTGCTAGGCTCAAACCTTGGGTTATGCTGAGGTGGGCCAGGGTCCAGATGTGGGTGGAGGGGTGGCTAGCAGTTTTCAGATGTTCCTGGCTCTGGGTCCAGGTAGAGCGTGGCATGGGCCCGCTTACCAGCTCCACGTGGGTCAGCTGCTGAGCCAGCGTGTAGGGGTCGCTGCAGACGCCAAGGAGCTCCCTGTGGATGGAGGCTGGTGGCTTGGTCCTGTAGGAGATGGGCTTCTCGGCACCCAGTAGGCTTTCTGGCCCCTGACCCAGAGCTGCCAGCTTCTGGTGCAGAGCCTGTAGGAGCTGGTGCATCCTCCTTCTGTATGCCTGCAGGGGTGAAGAGAGGGCACTCATGCCTGAACACCCATCTCTGCCTCTCTGATGGTTAAGGCAGAAGGGCCATAGGCTGGCAGGGATGGGCTGTTCCTAGGTGTGCCTACACCTGCTTCATCCTGAAGCAGGACCCAATCCAGGAAAGGTTGAGGTTGGGACCATAGCCAAGACCAGCCAAGGAGAAGCCTGCAGGGTTACCATGGGAGCTGAGAAGAACACACATCAAGGAGGGTGATAGAGATCCAAAGCCACCCCTGCTGTCAGGGCAATGGGGCAGGTGGGCTGGGCAGTGCCAGGGAGCAGAGGATGGGAGGGAGCAGGGAGGTATGGAACAGGCCCTGCCTCGGGCTTGGTCTTCAGAGCGGGGCTGGCTCTAGGCACTCAATGGGCACTTGACAACCACTTACTGTGCCGGTGGGGTCCCTCAGGTGGGCAGGTTCCTCTTTGGGCCACCCTGGACTGGGTACAGGAACAAAAGGCCATGATCTTGCCCTCGAGGGGCTCCCACCCTCCTCCTCAAAGGGAAACTGATAGTTTCCCCCTCAGAGACCTCTCTTCAAGAAGGCTTCATTGGACTAGCTGGGTTGGCTAAGTGAGATGCCCACACATTCCAGGGCTTTGGTCAGTAACCCACAGGATGAGCCCTTGAGCTTGTTAGTGAATGCCACTCAGAGGTGGTCTCTGTCCCCCATGAGCCGAGGAGCTGACAGGAAGCGGTGCTGGGCCCTGGGGCCTGGTCTCTGGGCAGCACTGAGGTGTCAGCAGGCAGGCAGTGCACACCCGGCGGGCCGGGCCCCAAAAGCCTGAGAGGTAATGGCGGTGAATTGGTGGTGAATTGTTTGCACTGCCAGAGAATTTCAGAGCAAGTACGTTTTTATAATATGCTCTTTTGACACACGCATAAACCCAGCAGCATCTTGCAGGTGGGGTGTCTGGCTTGCTGGACCTATGTGCTGGGGTCATGGATGGTTCCTCAGGTCTCTCAAAGGATTCAAGGTGGCTGTTGAGGTCCCACATTGTTGGTGCCCAAATCACTGGTGATGCAAATGGTATCCACCAGTCTTGGATGGAAGTGCTGCTCTGTGAAGTGCCCACGGAGGCCTGTGGCAGAACCCTTTGGACACAGGGACTGGGACAGGAGGCTGCCTAATCTGAAGTTGAACCCCAGAGCTGTGGGGGCAGACCCAGAAGGCATCCGCTGGTTAGCTGGGCAGTGTGTGGGTAAACTGAAATCCTACTCTACTCTCTGTTACCGTAGAAGGAACAACCCCTCTCAGTTCTGTCGTCTCCAAAAGTGTGGTCAGCACTCTGCCTGCTCGGTCTTCATTTGAGTGCCAACAAGATGGTGAGTTGGGTCTAGCCACAGCCAGCCCTTGGCAAAACCTGTCACCTGGAAGCCCTGACATCTCCACTGGCCACCATTTCTCTACTTTACCCAGTTAGTCATCTTGGGGTAGCTGCACTGCTGTCAAGTTCCTTCACCCCTACTTATCTCTCCACCACCCCATCTGGCTCCACTCCTTTCAGCCAGAGGACTGACTCTCACTGTCACCTCAGGACCCAACATGAAAGCCAGAGACCAGTTCTCAGGCTGCGTCTGCCTTGGCCGTGTCACCTTATAGCTTGTCTGTCGGCACCATGGCTGGAGACTGGGGTTCTTCCCATCTCCCTCTGTCCTCTCTTCCCCTTGATCTGCACTTCAGTCCTGGGGATGCTGCTTCACATCCAGAGTGCCGTTTGGTATGTGTGTGTTTATATGTGCAGCTTTTCCTCTGAATGCTAGAGCCACATGGTCAAAGGGCCTCTTCAGTCTGGCACATGTAAGTGGAAGTCATGCTGTCCTCCCCCAGAGCTGCTGCCTCTGCCTGCTACCCTGCCTCAGTGGATGGAGCGCTGGCCAGGTACGTGGGCCTGGGGTCACCCTCCAGAGCGCTCTCCCGCATGCCCCTCCAGGTATCCACCATAGTCTCTGTTGTCCAGTCGTGGCAATTTCCCTGGTGGCTGCAGCAGACTGCTCAGCCTGCCCTACATCCATGCAGGCCTCTCTCTGCTCTACACCACTGCCAGTGGTCTTTTTGAACTGCACATCTGACCCCTGCACCCTTTTCCTTAAAATGTCCCCAACTTGCACAAAGACTAAAGCCCTGTGTGGCTTGAAGTCCCTGAGGTCAGATCTAGCCTTGCTTGATGGCCTCCATGTGGCCTTGCTCGCCTTGCCTGCGCTCCAAACACAGGCCACTCCTCTTTCCCTTTGGCCCCTTCCCCACCCCTACCCCGTGCCCCGGGCAGGGTCTGTGCAGCCTTCTGCTTCTTGGCATGTCCTCATCCTCTGGCCATGGGGCATCAGTGCCCTTCCTTCATAGCCCTGTCCACGTCCCACTCAAGGACTGTCCTCTCCCCTGTCCCTCCTCTCATTACATTGCGAGCTCTCGCAGACCACACCGGCCACGTTGCTCAGCCCCAGCATGAAGGGCAGTGCCTGGCTCTTGGGAGAGGCCACACACATTAGCTGATGGTTGGATGTGGCCAGTCAGACCCTCCTGGGTGGACTGTGGAGCCCTCCTGAAGTCAAGGATGCAGCAGGCCTGTGCCTAAGGTTTAATAGGGCCACATTCTTACCCAATTTAAAAATATGCAAATAATTTAGCAGGAGTTGTTTCTATTGAACCAGTTTTCACTCCAAGTAATGATCATTTCCTGTGTGCTAATTCACTGAGAATTCTTTCAGTGGCATTATCCTTAAGCTTATTGGTTGCTTCTTTCCTGAATCTTCTGCTCCCCCTCTGAATGTGGGGACAGGATTTGCCCTTCTCGTTGACCTCTTTTCAATTTCTCACTGATTTCTATACCCTGTGGGTAGAGGCTGGGAGATCTCCGCGGTACACCAGGGCCCACGCAGAGACCTACACTGAGAATGTCAGGTGTCCCTTGTCCCTGGTGGGAGCCCAGGCTGTTCTGGGCACGGTGCTGCATTGCCCTCACGGCCTGGGAGGATGAAGCCTATCTTCTACATCCATGTCCACGAGCCGCCTGCTGCACACACACAGCTGAGTTCAAGTGCAGCTGTGGCTCCCCAGTTCTCTTAGACTGGGCGTTTTGTGCTTAGAGCCCTTATCTCTGGCTGGGCAGGGGGCCTGTTTTCTGAAGTTCTTGAAACTCTTCTGAGTCAGGCCAGGGGGATCACTCCTACCCCTGCTACCCCCACCCCAGGTAAGAGCTCTTCATTCCCTGCCCAGTTTGGTCTCAATGTCAGCTTTCTGCCATCTGTGCCCTTGGGGGAGCAGTCACAGGGAAGTGGGGTCAGTCCAGCAGACAGTGCTGTGAGCCAGCGGGAAAGCAAGTTCAGTCTCCCAGAGGGCTGCCCTTCACATCTTCCTCCTCTGCCCATGCCCAGTGGGTGTGGCCAGGGCACTACTGTCTCCTGTCCTGTCTCTCTTACCTGGGCTTTGACCTCTGGGCCTACCCTCGGCTCCCCCAGCCTCCCTCACCTTCAGCACTAATCTCCCTGAGCTGAAACTGTGGAGTCCAATCTACTGGGAGCCCCTCCAAGGCCCAGCTGGCCATGACACACTCCTGGGTCCCTGGGAAGGCATCCTTAGGAATCCCCAAAGCCCAGAGCAGGGGGCTGGGAAGGCTTCTGTGGGAATCCCTAGAGCCCACAGTCATGGAGAATGGCCTTCCCAGCTCCTCTCCAGACTTTTCTTCACAGCTACTGAGAGGTGGTGGGGAGTACAGTGAGGATGAGGCTCCTTGGAAAGGGGGCAGAAAGAAAGAGAAAGATGTCGCCTTTCAGTGCTGCTCTGATGGGAAGCCCCGCTGGCCTTGGCCTTGTGTGTTCTCCTCCCTGTGCCTGGGCCCTTTGTTCTCCTAACAATCCTATGGGAGAGGGCTTATCACCCTCCCTCTTACAGAAGACATTTAATGCTCAGAGAGATTAAGTAACTTGCCCAAAGATGCACAGCTCTGAAAACGCTGAAAACACTCGTGTTTATCTTACTGCCTTGTGCATGGGACTTGATATCATTTGATTCTACCTCCGTGTTAGAAACCTTTTACAAAATAAAGCTGAAATAACTTGGGAGCAAAAAATATAATGTCTTTGATCTGTTTAAAAATAATTTGGCAGGGGGAGTGTGTGAGGGAATAGAAGAAATGAATTTGGGGAAATGTTGATAATTGTTGAAGATAGGTGCTGGGTACACAGGAGTTCATGATTACTATTCTTTGTTTATGTGCGTTTGAAATGTCCCATCATAAAAGTTCCATAAATAAAAATAATCCCCATATGCCTGAATTTTGGAAAGAATTTGTTCATCATCAGAGGTCACATTTACTGAGTGCTGAAATAAGAGCACAAGTGACTTCAGGGACTCTGCTTCAATGCTGTGTGATGGGGACAATTATTATCTCTGTTTATAGATGAAGCAACTGAAGCTCAGAGAGGGGCGGCACCTTGCCCAAGGTCACACAGCTGTGGTTCCTGAGTCTGGGTTCAAGTGGTCTGATCCAGATCTCTCCCTCTGAGTCCTAAGGGCCTTTCCTCATCAAGGAAGGAGCAGGGCTCACCTTCTCCTTTCTGTGCGAGCCTTGCCTATAGCCACAGACTGCCTGCAGTATCCGGCGGACGGGGACCAGAGCCTAGAAGACCTCCCATTGAGGTGGGGGCTTTCTTTGGAAGAACAACTTGGAGATCATGAAGACACTTGGGGGGCCCCTGGCCTGCACCTTGGTGGGCCGGGTAGCTGGGGAACCCTGTGTTCAGCTCACATACTAATTGGATCCCAAGGAAAGGGATGAAAAATGTCCTGAATGAGGACGTTTCTGCTCCCCAAATCCCAACTTGGTGAATGACTGCTCTCAAAAGCCCAATTTTAGGTCTCAGTTGTATCTTATTTTCATCCACTAGGTGATTAGAAAAGATTTCTCATCACAGCCCTGACAGGTTCTCAGGGTGTCAGTGAGGAGGCACTGCTTCTCAAGGAAACCAGCCCAGGATTTACATTGACTCCTCCACACCCAACGCAGCCAGAAGGGCAGGGTCTGCCACTGAAATGTCCACACCAGTGGCAGAAGTGGGCCTAATAAGGGTTAATAATCCTGTCTTGTCAATGATGGAGACCTCACCACTGCTGATGGCCTCCTGGCTGGGGGAAGTCGGAGGAAGAGGGGAGGAATAAGAAGCAGATGACTGGGTTCTTATCCCCCTACATATCTTCTACCCCATCCATCCATCCATCCATCCATCCATCCATCCACCCACCCACCCGCCCAACCATCCATCCATCCATCTACCCACCCACCTACCCACCCAACTATCCATCCATCCATCCATCCATCCATCCATCCATCCATCCATCCACTCACCCACCCATCCATCCATCTACCCATCCATCATCCCTGCACCCATCTCTTCCCTACCCATCTACTGTTGTCCACTTCACCCTTTGTTCAGTCGCTCACCCACAGATCTGTAGACTCACTAGTCTATCTTTCCTCTCTCCTGACATTTACCTACTCACCCTTCCACCCACCATTCATTCACTCATCCATCAATTCATTCTTATTCATCCATCTACTCCCCCACCCACTCACCACCCACCCACACACCCATCTACCTACCTACCTGCTCACACTCCCATCCATCTATTCATCCACCCACCCACCTATCCATCAATTTTCCCACATCCACTTACCCCATTAATCCACCTGCCTATCTAACTACCCAAACATCTGTCTTCCCTCCTGCATCCATCCATCAAAGTAGCCAACTATGTATCCAGCCAGTCAGCCAGCATCTCCTCCCTCTGCTTCTACCCTCCTGTCTTGATCCATCTAATTATCGATCATCCCTGGCTCTATTCTCTGTCTCATCTTAACCAAGCATCATGACCTCCAGATGGACCAGGGGGTGCAGAGGAGGAGGAGATGACCCTCATCTCACCAAGCTCTCAGAACAGTTAAATTACTTGTCTGCTGTGTGAATTGTCCCCAGGGCAGGGACACCCTCTCTGAGCCTCAGTTAGGCTTTGGGATTTATGGTTTCCTATTGCTCAGCCTGCCTTAGCAGTTTTCCTTTGCTCCATACAGTTGGCTCTGCCATGTCCAGACACACTTTGGGGCATGTCACTAGCTATCAGCTTGCTATGGACAGTCTTCTCCCAGGGCAACTGACAAGCACTACCCCTAATGTTCTCTTCCAGAAAAAGCAGCATCAGTGCTGGCCGAGAGTCATTCTGCAGATGCTAATAAACCTGCCCCTTCTAAATGTACCAGGAGGCCCCATCCCCTTTGCAGAACCCTTCTTTGTATTCTCAGTATAATCCTGCTGCCCATAAGAAAAGTGAGGCTTAGAGACCTTTAAGTTCCTTCCCCAGAGTAACAGCTGGGAGAGCTGGACAGGGTACAGGGTGCAGAGGCACCTGATGCCCAGGACACAGGCTGCCTCCCAAAACATTGGAAGTGTAAGGGCTGTGTTTACCCTAGTTTGTGGTTTGAGCCACAGGGAGACCTACTCTCCTCCTCTGCCCTGATCCTGCAGGATTTACAATTTTGCCCCAGAGGCTCGGAGGACCCCAGGAGGATCTTCCCAGACAGTGTGTGGCTGTTATTCCCACCATTGCTCTTTGGTTTGCCCTACAGACCCCTTGCCTGCCCTGACTGGAAGGTCCTTGTCCAAGAGCATTGACTGCCAGCCCAGCCCCTGTATAGTGCAGGGGGAGGAGGAGGAGGCCTCTGTGCCACAAGGCCAGGACGGCCCTGCGAGGCTGGCCTAATGGGTCACAGACAAATGACCTAACCATGCAACCACAGGAGCCCATGAGTGGGTCTTCCCTGGCTTGCCATCTGATCCCATCGATGAGAGTAGGTAGGAGAGAAGACAAGAGACCAGTCCTGGAGCCAGTGGTCTGGTTTTCCCGCTGGCTCTGTAGTGCCTGATTTCCTGATGGGGTAGAAAGGGGCAGATGGTAGAGGAGCTACAGTGAGCATCTGGGGAGACATGGGCCCTGAGGTGGGCTCGGTATCACTCTCAGGTTCCCGGTGTCAGAGTGTAGGCAGGGTGAAGGACTCTTTGGCTCTCCTACCTCATCACAGGGGGCAATGCGACCCACCACGTCCTTCACGTGCCCAATGGTTGACTCTTCCTGGAAGTCCCGCGGGAAGGTCTCTGTCCACTCGGCCAACAACTGGAGCAGTTTGGGGCCAAACTTTCGGACCTGGGCCTGCAAGCAAGATGTGGGGCCCACATTGAGTGAGGGGTCCTGGGGCTGCATCAGTCACTGCCTCAGCCACTCTTTGCCGGGTCTGGGCTGCCTGGGCAGCAGCAATGGGAGCCGAGGGGGATGGGTCAATGCCTTCCCTGTGCCAGGCACCCAGAATGGCACACGGAGATGGGAGCTGACCACAGAGAAGCAGTAGGGAACAGACACATTTGGGGCAGAGTCATCTCTTGTTTTTGCCTGCTGGGTAGTCTATCACCCTTTCTGTAGTGATACATCTCAGCCTTTGGGGTCTCCCTGTCCTACATTCCCAGCTCAAGGCTCCAGGACCAGGCCATATCTATCTTGGCCAAACAGAGCACGGTACAGTCTTATTATGCAGTGACTGGCTCACAGTCATGTGGCTTAGGCTAAGCCAATGAGATCTGGATTTTTACTGGCTTCAGTTTTTCCACTGGCTTGGGAAGGATAGACTGTGAGCCTGGAGCAGCAGAGGCCACCTGTGACCAGGTGGGCGAATATGCCCTAGTGAGAGTAAAGCTGGCCCAGGAGAAAGCAGAGCAGAGGGTCAGAGGGAGAAAGACCATGTTTTAGTGAGGTCTTTTGAGCCCCTGGAACTAGTGATACTTGAGGCTTGGCAGTGACTCACATGAGCTAGTAAAATCCCTTTGCCTTAAGACAGTTGTAGTTGGGTTTCTATTACTACAACAGTAAAGCCCCACAGACACATATGTAAAAAAGCCACAGCCTGAAGGATCTGGTCTTGGGAAGGCTGGGTCACAGAGGAGGGAAGGGTGGACTAGAAGGTGCTGGGGGCAGGAACCCCAGCAGATGCTGTAGCACCATCCCAGATGGCAGGGGTCCTGCGGATAGGACTGTGGGGGAGTAGGTTTGGGCTTGGTGCAAGCTCAAGAGCTCCCATAGGCACTGGAAAACAGCCCCCCTTATTTAGATATTCCATCTGTCCTTTCTGGCTCTGGGCTTTAGACAAGTCAGAAACCTCCTGTGGGCTCCTTATCAGGAGAATGGGGACAATCTCTGCCTCTGCAAGGGCCGATGCACAAAGGCATGTTGAGGCAGTGCCAGTACATTCAGAGGCTCCTGCTTTGTCCTGCCTCTCCTCACCTGGTCTAGCACTGGCTTGTCCAGCTGCTGCTGCTCGATGCACAAATGGCAGACCCGGGCTAGGAGCTCCTGGGGCTTGATGAAGAGGCGGGAGCTCAGCAGGAAGGTGAAGATGTAGGCTTTCTGGGAAACACAAGAGAAAGGTGATAAAAGCTCACCAGAGCATGGAGGGAACATGCCTCCCAACCACTCCCACCAGGCCCAAGGCCAGCCCTGGCGCTGTTGTCTCCCCTATGCCTAGTGGAGAAAGCCCATTCTGCTGCCCCTCCCCGTTCACTGAGTGAGCCACCTACCTCGGGGTAATAGTCGGCTGTGGGCACCAGGTGCTGGATCAGGGTGTCCAGGGAGGCTGAGGATGGAGCCCCATCCAGGAGGGGTTGCCCGGCCTGCTCGCCCTCCGTGGGCTCGGTGAGGGGTGGGCCGGGGCTGCCGAGTGTCACCATTTCAGAGGTGCTCAGTGTCCGGGGCATGCCTGTCTGTAGTGGTAAAGAGAAGTTGCGGCACATCTAAGCTGGGGCCTGCTGGCTCCCTGGGCTCCTGGCTGGGCGGGTCTTGCCTCCCATAGGCACCTCTATGCCTACCTGGGCCCAGTGATAACTTCTGGGAGGGCTGCAAGGGATCCCCAGCCCACAGCATAACATCCTCCAGGAACCAGATCTCCTCCATTCTCACCCAAGCCATTTTGGGACTGCTCTTTGGAGAGTCCACTCTCACCTCTGGTAAAGGGTGTTTGTGACAAGGCCCAGCAATCAGCATATTTTCCCACCTCTGGCCACAAAGATTGGAACAAGGGACGAGCTTTATTTGAACTGGGGCCTCACGTGCAATCTCAGGACTTCTGCAGCACCTGGAAGCTCTTTCACTGGGGTCTCTGAGCTGGTGGAAAGGCACTGTTGGGACCATTTTGTCCCCACAAAGGGCCAGAAAAGTGGGCATATTTCTGAGGTTAGTGTGTGAGGCCCTGGGTCCTGCTGTGTTTGAAGCTGCTCTCTGGGCTTCTCCATAGTGTGAACCTCTAAGTTAGGTCTCTCTCCAGTGTAGCCAAATGGCAGCTCCCCACAGCCTGGCACCCCAGGCTCTTTTGGTTCAACTCTAACGACCTGTCTAGCTGTTCCCTCCTGCAGGAAGGCTCTCCCACAATCTTCACTCCTCTATCCGTCTGGACACGGCAGAGCCTTCCCTGCTTCGTGACCTTTGATGGGCATCAGCAGATTCTGCTTGCCAGCACTGTTAAGTGCTGGAGGTGTTGCTGCTGATGCACGGTGTGGCGAAAGGCCAACTGCAGCTGCCGCATGGGGCCCTCTCCACCCAGACCTTTTCCAAGAGGGTCAGGGCACATCCGCTCTCCTGGCTCTGAGTCAAGGGTCTGAGTTGCAGGAGGCACCATTCACAGGTGTGCAGTGGACCCATGTGTCCTCTTCTGGGCTCCCACGAATCCTTACAGGCCAGTCTTCCTGAACTAAGCCTGCCACATATCCTTCACATATCCCGGCCACATATCCCAGACATCCTGTGACTATTTAACCATTCTCCATGCTGGATGCTAAGGTCGCCCCAACACTCTTAACTATGGAGTCCTGTGGGCTCACCAGGGCTTGGAAGTCTCTCCATTGCTCAGCTTACCTCACCCCTGCTGTCCCCATGGCAGACCCTTACCCAGGCCCGTTTCTGTCTTTCCCAGCCCCCTCCCTGGGTGACCTGGCCCTGAGAGGAGACAGAGGGATATGGAGAGTCAGAGTTGACTTTGGGGATTGGAGGGCCATTTGGAGGGTTCGGGGACTGGATCACAGCATGGGGAGGGTGTGGGAACCAGTATGAACAGCAGCCTGGACAGTTCTGGCCCTGGGGACAGCCACAGCTTTATTTTCACCTCCCCAGCAATGCTGTAATTATTCAATTTTCAGCTGACGAAACTGTGAAATTTCATAAAACCACCTCTTGTCCATCCCAGTGTGGAGGCTGCTGAGCACGTGGGCACACAGGCGTGATGGTTAACTCTGTGGCGGGTGAAGCTCTGACCCATGCCCAGGGCCCCATGTTTGAGCCTGATTCCATGAGCCCAGCAGGGTCCGCTCTCTCTGGCACCTTCTTCCCATAGCGTTGAGCTTGCCCACAATCCCAGTCCCATTTTCTCAAAGACTGGTCAGTTGCTGCAGGGGAGGTGATTCTGGAAACCTCTCTGCAGGACAGGGTGCTCTGCCAGATGCAGAGCAGGGGCTTTTCTGTGAAGGCCAGGATGCCACCACTTCAAGAGACAAGCACCTCTGGGCCTGGCCTGGAACTAGGGGTTGGGTGTGGGGTGCTGGGCACATGAGATGAGCTGGAGGCCAGAACCATCATGACCCTCAGAGATGTCGAGAGTGGACAGGCTGCCAGAGTGCCCCGCCGACCTTCAACCAGCCATTGTGTCCTCAGCTGGGCCCAGGCCTGGATCTCAATGGACCGACTTATCTTCTTGCTGCAGCCTCTGGCTTCCTCCCGCCACTGCTGAGGGATGTTCATTCACATGTGTGTGCAGGTATGGAGTGACTGCTGGCCCCGTTCTAGGCACTGAGGATTGAGGAGGACTGAGGAGGGCCTCCAGTGCTGGCAGCGGGAGGCAGACAGCAAGCAGTGCTGAGAGATTGTCTCACTGAGGCAGGGTGGACCCGGGTGAAGGGAAAGGGGGCACAGTTTCCTCAAGAGAGGGTGGGTGAGGTCAAAGTCTGGTGGCACCCCACAAATCCTCCCACTTCTCCCAGTAAGTGTGCTGGAGAGGACAGGGCAGTGGAGGCCCAACCTTGACCTCTGCGTGAGGATTGCCAAGGGCAAAAGCCAGTCTCCTCCCCCAGGAGGGTCTCCAGCTGCCTGAAACACAGCAAGGGGCCAAGGAGCGGGCAGGGGCGGTGGGTGGTCTGTGCTAAAATTGAGGATAGGAAGTGGCCTACAGAAACTGGCCAGGCAGGGGGCCACTTGCATGCAAAGGCCCAGCTGAGCTGGGGACAACATGGTACAATTATGGTATTATGTGCAGAAACACAGCATGTGAAGGTAGAGACCCCCACCTGCCCCATATGCCCCTCTCATAAACAGCTGCTTTTATTAGTTCCTATCTATCTTTCCAGAGCTTCTTTATACAAAGATAAGGAAATAGAAATATATATTCTCCTTTTCTGTCTTTATTATACAAAAATGGAGCATACTATACATACTCTCCTGTGCTCTTCTCACTAACATTGCATTTTGGAGATCTTCCCATGGCAAGACATTGCATCCTCATTCTTTTCATTTTTTAACCACCTCAGAGTATTCCATTGTTCAGATATCCAGGGATAATGTTTAAAAGCTGATGATAAAGCCACTCAAGTGCCCATTATGGGTGAATGAATAAACAAAATGTGGCCTAGACATACAATGGAATAATTAATATTCAGTCTTAAAAAGGAAGGTGAGGGCTTCCTTGCCCCCGGACAAACAACACACCACACCTTCACACATTCTAGACCTGCCTGTCTGGTCCCCCTCCTGACCTCTGAGGCCACTAGGCCTCCCCATCCCCTGGGCCTCACACTGTCCTTGGTCTCCCTACATTGTGTGCTCCCTAGGAAGAGCCTAGCTCATACCCTGCTGCACCCCCAGGGCCTAGCCATGTGTTTGGCACATACATATGGGTGCTCAGTTGAGATGTGTGGCATTCAAGTGATAGTGATGCAGGTGAGAAGCAGCGAAGCCCGAAATTGAAGAACGCAAATGGATGGTGAGGAGCAGCTGACACCCCAGGCATTCGAGTGGCAGAGTCAGTGGGAGGGAGGAGCTAGGGGTCCTAGCCTGAGAAGGTTGACAGCACCACCCCTCCCTGCCTGACCCTCATCTCCTCCCTTGGCCCTTCCATCTTACAGATGAAGAAATAGGCTTGGAGTGCAAGGTAGATGTCCAGGTCACATGCTGACTACCTGGCAGAGCTCAAACTTGAGCACAGGTATATCTGAGCCCCAGGCCCTGTTCTTGCCCGCCAGCCCACCTGAGCACTGATGCCGGTATCCTTAAGACATAGCATCAAGGGGACACCATCAGACTCCTGAGGTGTGATTAGCGGTGCCCACGACATAAGGAGAGAAGCACCTGATGGCTGGCCAGCAGTCACAGCCGCACCTCCTGGGTCAGGCCAGCCCCTCTGGGCGCTGCGTTTGGCTTGTGGGTATGCGAAGATCACCCCTGCCATGGCCTAGTCTCCTTCCCAGCCCAGCCCTGAGCTCCAGATACGACTTTTCCGTCTGGCTAGAACACCAACTAGGGGTTTTGCCTTGGAGAACAACAACAAACATGATGGTTGGACTGTCAAGGCCCTGCTCATACCAGCCAAGGGGCAGCTACCAGCCAGGCTGGGTCAGATGCCACCGCCCAGGAAAAACACACTTGGAGATGTGACCTGAGAAGTCCCAACTCCTCTGCAGGCCAGGTGTGGGAGAAGCTGGGGTGGCTTCTGAGTCACAACATCCCCCATCCTAGGTAAGGGCTTCCACCTTGGTTTCCACTGCCCAGCCCCCACTTCTCAGATATGTCTGTGTCTCCTGGTGTTTAAGGTTGCCAGGACCCACATCTGGAGATTCTGAGGCTCTATGACAGTTATAGAGGCAGCCAGCCTGCACTGTGGGGATTAGGTCCACAGGGAGATGGAACACAGGGGAGAGGACCCAGCAAACCACCATGCAGGTGTGCTCTCCTGTGCCTCCAGAGCCCAACCAGTCATTCTGCCTTCCTGGGCTGCTCACCCGCCACCCTGCTGAGGGGTCTGGCCTCTGCTGCTCAAGTTTCTGGAACCCTGTGGCTCAGGCCTAATTTCTCTATGGAAGGCAGATTGATGAGGATTGGTGTTATTTATTTAAATGTTTGGTGGATTCACCAGTGAGGCCATCTGGTCCAAGACTTTTTTTTGTCAAAAAGATTTTGATTAGTGATTCAATCTCCTTAGTAGTTAGAAGTCTATTTAGATTTTTTATTTCTTTGTGATTTAATCTTAGTAGGTTTTGTGTTTCTAGAAATTTATCCATTTCATCTAGGTTATCCAATTTCTTCCCGTATAACTGTTCACAGTACTTTCTTCTAATCTTTTAATTTTTGTAGAATTGAAAGTAATGTCCCCAGTTTCATGTCTGATGTTAGTAATTGAGTCTTTCTCTCTCTCTCTCTTATTGTCAACATAGCTAAAGGTTTGTCAATTTTGTTAATCTTTTTAAAGACCCAACGTTAGGTTTCATTTATTTTTCTCTGTTCTCTTAATTATCTCTGCTCTAATCTTTATTAGTTCCTTTCTTTGTTCTTTCTTTAGTTCCTTAAGTTAAAAGTTAGGTTGTTCATTTGAGATCTTTATTTAAATATGTTTTTATACCTATCAATTATCTTGTTAACACTGCTTTCACGGCATCCCATCAGTTTTAATACATTTTCATTTTTATTTCTCTTGTAATTTCTTCTTTGAACCACTAGTTGTTGAAGCGAGCATTGTTTAGTTTCCACAACTTTTGAATTTTCTGGTTTTCCTTCTATTGTTGATCTCTAAATTCATCCTACTATAGTTGGAGCAGTTATTTGGTATGATACTTATATTTGAGACTTGATTTGTGGCTCAGCATTTGGTTTATCCTGGAGAATGTTTCCTGTGCACTTGAGAAGAATATGTATGTCTGTTAGATCCATTTGGTTTATTGTATTGTTCAAACCTTCTATTTCCTACTTATCTTCTGTCTGGTTGTTCTATCCTTTAATAGAGTGGGGTATCGACATCTCCAATTATTATCATAGAACTGTCTATTTGTTCATTTAATTCTTATAATTTTTGCTTCATATATTTTGATGGTCTATTTTTAGTGGTGTAAATGTTTATAATTGTTACATCTTCTTGCTGTATTGAACCTTTACTTAATAATGTTCTTCCTTTTCTCTTATTAACTTTTAAAAGTCTGTTTTCTGCTATTAGGATAGCCATCCCACTTTCTTTTGTTTACTATTTACATGGACTGTGTTTTTCTATCCTTTCACTTTTAACATATTTTTCTTTGGCTCTAAAATGATTCTCTTATAGACAGCGTATAGTTGGATAACTAAAAAAAAAAAAATCCATTCTGCTAATCTCTGTCTTTTTGACTGGATAGTTTAATTAATTTACATTAAAAATAATAACTGTTAAGGGGGATTTACTTCTGCCATTTTGCTATTTTTTTTCTGTATGTCTTATAGTTTTTTGTCCTTCATTTCCTGGATTACTGTATTCTTTTGTGTTTAGTTCATTTTTTTGTTGTGAAATATTTAAATTCTTTTCTCATTTCTTTTGTGTATATTCTATAGCTATTTTCTTTGTGGTTACCATGAGGATTATGTTTACCACTTTAAAGTTAATGCTCTAATTTGAATTTATACTACCTTAACTTCAAGAACATACAAAAACTTTGCCCCTATCCCCTTACAGTTACTGATGTCACAAAATCATATCTTTATGCATCCCCTTTCAGTTACTGATGTCACAAAATCATATCTTTATGCATTTCATGTTCAAAAACATACTTTATTTTTAAAGAATTATTTAAAAAATGCATTAGTTTCTTAAATCATGTGGAAAACAAAAAGTGGAGTTACATATCAGAGCTACAACAAATTTTTTTATAATTGTCCATGTATATATCTTCTTTATTAGAGATCTTTATAACTTCAAATGGCTTTGAGTTATTGATTAATATCCTTTCATTTCAACCTGAAGAACTTCCTTTAGTACTTCTTGTGTGATGTTCTAGTGATAATGAATTCAGCTTTTGTTTATCTGGGAATGTCTTAATTTCTCCCTCATTTTTGAAGGACAGTTTTGCTGTATATAGAATTCTTGATTGACAATGATTTTACTTTCAGTACTTTCAGTATGTCAACCCACTGCCTTCTAGCCTCCAAAGTTTCTGATGAGAAATCTGCCTACAATCTTTTTGAAGGTCCCTTGTATGTGATGAGTTGTTTCTCTCTTGCTGCTTTCAAGATTCTTGTCAACAGCCATGCCACCCTGAACATGCCTAATCTTGTCTGATCCCAGAAGGTAAGCAGGGTTGGGCCTGGTTAGTATTTGGATGGGAGACCACCTTGGAATACCAGGTGCTACAGGAGTTTAATAAAAAAAATTCTTTGTCTTTGTCTTTCAAGAGTTTGATTATATTATGCCTCATTGTATGTCTCTGAGTTTATCTTATTTGGAGTTTGTTGAACTTCATGGATGTTTATATTTATATATTTCATCAAATTTGGGAAGTTTTCAACCATTATTTCTTCAAATCATCTCTCTTTTACTTCTGGAACTCTCATGAGGTGGATATTGGTCTGCTCAATGGTGTCCCATGGGCTCCTTAGGCTCTGTTTGTTCACTTTTCTTCAATCTTTTTTATTCCTGTCCCTCAAACTCAATATTTCAATTACCCTCTCTTAAAGTTCACTTGTTCATCCTTCTGTCTGCTCAAATCTGCTCTGGAATATGTCCAGTGAATTCTTCTTTTCAGGTACTGTAATTTTCCACTCCAAAATTTCTTTTTTATTTCTTTTTATGTTTTCCATGTCTTTATTGGTATTTCTATTTTGTCCATAGTTTTCTTAACTGGCCACCTGTCTTTGTCTAATAAGTCCATCATCTGTTTTTTTTCTCAGGATGGTTTCTGTCTGTCTCCCCCCTCCCCTTTCAATGCTTCATACTTTCTTATTTCTTTGTATCCCTTATTATTTTGTTGTTGTTGTTATTGCTGAAAACCTGACATTTGAGTCTTATAATGTGGTAACTCTGGTAACTCTGGAAATTAGATTTCCTCAGGGTATATTTAAAAAAAATTGTTGTAGGGTACTTCTGTGCTGAGATCAATCTGATGTGTAAAATTAAGGTCTTTTTAGGTCTTTTTGAACCTGCACCTTTTAATGAACATGTGCCATAACTTTTAAAACACCTTCCCCCCACATATGGTTACGTTTGAATGTTCTAATCCTGGCTCCCAAAAGGGAAAAATGGGAAAAAAGAGGACTAAACCGAGGCTCTGGCCCTTTAAATCTCTTGGCAACCTCTTCAGGCAGTGGGGATTGCAACAATGGTGGCCTCTATATCAGTACCACCATGATCAGAAGCAGCAATAAACATCAGATCCCAGATTCCTGATATTTGAAAAGCGAGGCCCTTATTGCCCACCTTGGCTTGCACAAGCTGTGCACAAGCTGCTCCAAGAACATGTGCATAGCTGCCTGCCACAAGGCTGAGGGGTGAAGGATAGGTAGCTGCTACCATGCTAAGGCCCTCATTTAACCAAAATTAATGGAGATTTACTGTCTAAGCTTTTCTCTGGAAGCTGAAAACCTTCAAAGAGAGATTCCACCATGCTCAAATGGTTATGTGAGACAGATTCTGCTGGTTAACTATCATCTAGCTGGAGATGGAATTATGATGTTCCCTACCCCACTATCTTCCTTGACATCCCCCCATTATACCTTTAACTGGATATTGCTATTGGGTTTTATATATAGATTTTTATATCTCATTAGTTTTAATGGTCTTGGTTTTCCAGAGGTCAATTATATCTACAATTAATGGTGATTTCATCTCTTTCTTTCTAGTGGTCAAACATCACCTCTAGAAGGCTGCCCAACAGACTTGGCTGTCGGGGAGGAGTGGTATGAGTTACTTTTGTGTTCCACCTGGCCTGTAGCTCCCACTGACAGTGCCTACTGCTTTCACAGCTCAGAAGGTACCAGTCCCCGAAGAGCTCAGGGCCCAGCTTGCAGGAGGTCTGTCAAGTATGGGTTGATAGAACCCAGACTCACTACAGGTTGGTAAATAAAAATAGGGAGCTTTCAAAGAGAGAAGAGTCAGCCTTTCTCTTGCTCCATAATCCATCAGCTTCCTCGTTCTGTGTCCATATCCACAATTATCTCCTGAGGACACATTTCTAGAAAGAGAGGCATGGGGCTGAAGGACACTAGTCTTCTCAAGCAAATCCAAAGATACCACCCAAACCAGAGCAAAAAGATTTTGTTTTAGCCTCCCAACTGCCATACTTTCTTACTTCCAGGAACAACTTCTCCTCACTGGCTGGAATCCTGGTTAGAGTGGTGAACATAAATGGGATTCTGGTCAATGAGAGTGCAACATCCCCTCCCAGACTATCCAGTCAGAGTCAATCTTGGTTTGGAGACCACCATGGAGAGATGTTTCCTGGATATTTTTTCCTCTCTTTATGTTAAAAAAAGTAAACACAGAAGAGTCTATAAAAATATCTACAACTTAAATAATAGTAATAATAATAATTATTATTACTATTATTACTATTATAATTATTATAATAATTATAATAATTATAATTATAATAATTATAATTATAATTATTATAATAATTATTATAATTATAATTATTATTACTATTATTACTATTAATAATTGTAAGAAAGTTGTGAGCAAGGTCAAGAGTGAGTTTTGGAAATAGGGCTCTACAGCCAGGTGCCTGGCAAGACTGCAGTGTGTTCCAGGTGCTGGATGTACAGCAGAAGGGTGAGCAGAGGGAGTGGGCTGCTCTGTATGCCCTGCTCCTGAGCTCATTGTGGCCCACTGCCATTTCTCAGGGAAACTGAAAGCTTCTGTGAGTGACATGCATGTCCCCATGAGAATCTAGGCCAAGTTCACCTGGCTATCTGTCTTCAAATTAGGAAGATGGCCCAGCAGAAGTGGGGGACTTGGTAAATGTCTGTCTCTGGAATGACACTGCTCCAGTATGGCTCAGTTGCCCTCAAGTTTGGTGCAGGGCTATCATCCTGGGATCACTTTCACCATCTGCCAAAAGATCCCTTGTTATCTCATGTTGTCACCTCATCTCCTGCTTCCTGTCTCTTGTGTTTTCTTTTTTCTAGCTTTATACTTTAATTTTGATGGAGCCCATCCTTAAGTAGCTTCTTGATAGGGGGTGCTTAGAAAGTAAATTTTTTGAGGACTTATATGCTTGGAAATATTCTTACTTTACCATCATACTTGCTAATACGATTGACAGTTTGGCAGGGTATAGAATTCTAATTAGAAATTCTTTTTCTTTGGAATTTTAAACACATCATTTTCTGGCTTCTTTCTAAACTTTGTAAAATGTTTTTGTCCCAGTAGGGTGACAAACTATTCTTATTTTCCCAGGTCTATCCTAGTTTAAGCACTGAAAGTTCTATATCCTGATAAACCCCTCTGTCCCAGGCAAACGGAGACAGTTGATCATCCTAGTCCCAAGTATTTGAGATTTCATAATGATGTGCCTTGGTATGGGTCTTTTCCACCCCTTGTGTGGAGCAGTTTCCAGCCTATCCAGCTGGAAACTAATGCCCTTCAGTGTTGGGAAATTTTATTAAGTCATTTCACTGGCGATTTCTTCTCTTTCCTTTTCTCTGAAACTCTCTGTATTTAGGTTGGATATCCTGGATTTGAACACCATTTTTTTTTTTCTGGAGGGTGAGCACACACCACCATCTATTTAAAAAATCTTACTGCTTGATTTTATGAAGGGGTTTTTCAATTTTATCTTCCAAATCTTTTATTGTTTATATCTGCTGACATGTATTTTAATTTCCATGAGTTATTTCCTTTGAATGTTCATTTTTAAATGTATAACGTGCAGTTCTTTTTTCATAGATGTAATAGCTTCTCTTACCTCTCTGTAGATATTGATAACAACTTTTATTTGAATTTTTCTTCTTTCTGTATTGCCTTTGTTTCAACCATTTCCCCCACATTTGTCTTGGTCGCCATCTGCCATGTTAGCATTCCTCAGATGTCTGGGAATCCTTGACAGTCAGATGGAGACTAAAGCTGACTGGACACTCTGAGAGAAAGGACAGGGCTTATGGACAAGCTCACTGTGGGGAGATCTGGGTGGGCCATTTTGGGGTAATTTTTATCCTGGGGTTGGTAAGAGGAGCTGTGGGTGTAACTGCTGACTGTAGCCACCCCCATTAATCTATCCACAGACTGGGCATTGACTATCTCAGGTCTGCTCTATCACTGCTTACTTATCCCCTTCTTTCTAGCTTCCTAAGTTTCTTGCTGTTGTTGCTATTCCCATCTCCCTGTCTTTATGGTTTTTTTTAATGTTTTTTTTTAATCAAAGTTTTATTAGCATATTTTAGTGGAGATTTCAGGGGGACTGTTTATTTGGCCCACCCTCCTGATGCTCTCTTTCCAGCAGGACTGGAGTTTGAGCAGATGAAGGCCTAAGTTACTGGCAGCCATCCTAGCCACTAAGGGGAGGCTGGGAGCCCCCACTTCCTGTCCCTTTAAGACAAACAGGAGGACAGGCCTTGAGCACAGATTCAAGAACTGAATCCAGCTGCAGCTGAAGTTAGCTTCACTGGTAGACTATTTATTTAAAACCATAAATATCCTTTTTTTTTTCCAATTTGAGCTAGGCCTCTCTCATTAGAAATGGAAAAAATCTTAAAAGCAAAAAATTGTCCCAGATGACACTCCACCTGTGCCTGATTTATCCCTTGGAAGATAGACAGGAATGCACCCATGGTAGTGTCCCTCTCTGTTAAGTTGGAGGTGTTTCTTGCAGTTTCCCCCAGTTCTTTGTGGCTCAGCCAGCACCTCTCCCAGGTCCCTTCTGCAAGAAGCCATTGGCTCTGCCTGAGCCTGAGTGGCAGACAAATCAGTGAGGACTCCAGGGTCCAGTCAAGACACCTACTTCCTTCCATGGTCCATTAGTCTCAGGAGCCTCCAGGCTGAACCCCTGCCCCCAGGCACCTGCATGTATTGCTCTGTGAGCTGAGACACCCTTCTCCAGGCTGTGCAAGGTGTGGGCTTTGTCCTGGGGACGTGTGTCCCTTGTGTTGGTGTCACACACTGTCCATCGCTTTACTACCTGACGTCACTCCACAAGCTCCCTGCAGCAGAGCCTTCTGGGAAAGACCTCAGAGCTGCCCTCACCCAGATTTCTATCCTAATATAATCCCAGCATCATCCCCCTCATCAATGTCAGCTTTGCCTCCAGGAAGAAAAAACTGGCCCCCTATTTCAGATAAGCATAAATAATATCCTTGATGCCAATGATACAGTGTAAGGAACACTTTAAAACTATCTTTAAGGCTAACTAATAGAAAATTAGCCTCTAGTTAGAAACACAAGTGGGAAAAAAGATGAGAAGAATATCTGCCCCAGGAAGGGTCTCACACCAATGTAATAAACCACACACAGTGGAAGAACCTGCCTGTGAAAACTGGGTGGGTATCGTGTGGATTCATACACATGTCCTGCAAATGGCATTTATTTGGTGTGCTGACACTTACATGCATACTTATAGCATTTACAGTATAACACATTGTGGTGATATTAGGGAAGTGTGTCAATGAGACCGATGACAGAAACGCAGGAAGGGGCATGTTCCCACAAGTGGCTGTAACCTGCTGGGTGGCAGAGACTGAAAGGAGGGGGCTATCACTTGAGAGAATCACCAGTCTCCCCACCAGTGCCCCCTTTTCCTGATTCACACAGACAGCCTGTGCTCAGAGCCCAGGGAGTAGAGCAGAGGACAGGCCTTTCTTCCAGACATCTGCATCTTAATGCCTGGGAGAGTCAGCATGGACACAGACCAGGCTCCCCATAGGCCCCAGACTAGAAAGATGTCTCTCGGGTTTGGGGGAGGGGAAAGAGCTGAGGGAGGAGGCAGGTGGGAGAGGACCCCCTCTGCCTTGTTTGCATCTTTTGGGAGGTGAAGACAGGCAGACATGTGAATGGGCTTTGAAGGTAGCAAAGCTAAAGCTAGTTTCAAAGGCAGAGCTCCAGGGAGATAGGAGAAATGGCCGTGGAGGATCTGACTTCAGCAGGCTCTGGCTGGCCTTGTGGAGTGCTCAGTGACCTGATAAGCAAGGGTGGTGAGGTAGGAACTTCCTCAGAGATACAAGGGGTCAGAATGGGCTCACCTGTGTAGACCAGGTGACTATGAACATCAAATGGGAACCTGGGGAGCCTAACCCCAGATCTCCATACCTCCTGTCCTGGATGCAGCCCTCGGGGTGTGGGCAGATGTCCACACTGACCAGAATTGGGAATCTGGGGAGGATAGGAACTGCCAGGGCACTAGAGAACAGCAGAGGTACAAGAGAGGTGAAGAGGGTGCAGTGTTACCTCCTGTGCATCACTCTGTACCTGGAATATGCCATTTGGTAACTGCATTAGCAGGTTTCTCTGTCTGGAGCACCAGTCCCTCACTTCACCTGGCTGACTCCCCATCACCCAGAGCTTGCTGGGATGCTGTGCCTGGAGAGGACTTGTGTGACATTGTGATTAATATTGAGAAATATAGTCATCTTCTTTCCTGGCACAGAGTTTCTAAAACCTGCAACATTTCCTAATGGTAAGAGTGACAAAAGTGTCAATATTTATAACAAACTGCTTTCACCAGCACCTGATTTATGTTAAAGACAGGGCTGGTTGCCAGGGGAACAAACCAAATGATTGGAGGGATGAAACTATCAGCCCCACCCCAACCTCCAAGGAGGGGAGAGGCTGGAGGTTGAACTAATGGCCAATGGCCAATGGTTTTTATCAATTGTGCCTGTGCAATGAAGTCACCATAAACACACATAAGGTTGGGTTTCTGAGAGTCTCCAAGTTGGTGGACATGTGGAGGTGCTGGGAGAGGGCATGGAATCTCTAGCAAATTAATTGAACCCAATGAAGGGGTCGTAGGAACCTTTGATTTATAGCTGGTTGGTCAAAGGTCCATGTGACAACCTGGACTTGAAATTGGAGTTGGAAGGGGTGGGGGGCAGTCTTGTGGGAGGTCTTCAGCTGTGGGACCTCACACTACCTCCAGGTAGACAGGGTCAGACTGAGTTAAGTGTAGGACATCAGGCTGTGCCCAGAGCACTGTGAGTGTGAGGGAGAAGCACTTGGGGACCTCTTAGATCACACCAGGCAGCCTTCTGCGACCCCTTGGAGTCCCTTCACTGGGGTTATTCCCTCGCGGTCCCTGCCACCTGAGGGCTCCTGTATGTTTTATTTCTTCCTGGGCCTCCCCACAAGATCACTCGAGAACGTGGTCTCTCACCCAACCACTGACACATCCCTATGCCTGGACTGTGCGTGGGCACATGGTGGGTATCCCCCAACCATGTCTGAAATGGGGAACTGCCTGAGTGGACAGATGACCATCAGGTTCCAGTCCTATCTGGGTGCTGACCTGCAGTGTGCCTTCGGATACCATGCTTCCCCTTTCAGGGCCTCCTTTCCTCACTGAATTAGCCGGACCGGGAGGGAAGTCCCTGGCTTTGACTAGCTCTGGTATACAGATGGGCCTGCCCTGAGGCAATAGCCTCCTGGCTTTCTGCTCCCAGGCCCCACTTCTTTCTGCAAATCAAGACAAAGTTTGCCTGCCTCTAACTACCTGGGCCCTCCATCTACCTGGTTCATGGAGGCCCCACACAATGGCTTGGCATTCACCCCCGAGTCTCGAAGCACTATGTGAGGATCCAGTTGGGCCAGGACGGGGGACATTTGCACTCCAGGTCCAAGCTCTAGCCACCAGCCCCAAGAACCCCAGTCCCTGCTGGTGGATGGAGGGGCCACAGAATATGTGCCACCATGCACAGCAGACCCAGGTGCAAGTCTCAGATTCTCAGAGCCAAGAACGAATGGTCCCCCTGACTTAGACCCTCTGTGTCACCCCGAACAACTTCAAAGCCAAACGGCCTTTTGTTAGTGACATTGGCTAAATGGCTCCTCTCATTAAGAAACTTATTATAGGCACGTATTGTCATAAATAGATACATGTTTATTATTACTTATATTTTGTTGTTTTAAGCTAGTCTAGTTCCTTTGCCTTTCCATATATATTTTAGAATGACCTTGTCTTTGTCTACAAAATCCTGCTGAGATTTTGATTGGAACTGCAGTAAATCTGGAGATTAATTTGGGGAGAATTGATATCTAATATGAGAATTCACTGCTCTCAATTTCTTTTTAAGCTCCATTTTAGGTATTTCCACAAATTTTGATATGCTGTTTTCCATTCTCATTCAGTTCAAAATATTTTCTAATTTCCCTTGAGACTTCCTCTCTTAGATTATTTAGAAATGTGTTGTTTAATTTCTAAGTGGAGTTTTTCTGTTATTGTTCTATATTTGATTTCTAACCCAATTATGGTAAGAAAACATACTTTGTGATAGTGTGATGCTTTCAAGATTGTTAAGGTGTGTTTTATGACCAAAAATATGGTCTCTCTTGGTGAATACTCCATGTGCTCTTGAAAAGAATATACCTTCTGCTGTTGTTGGGTAAAGTGTTGTATAAATTTGTAATTTGTTAGTTAGATCCAGCTGGTTGATGGAGTTGTTCAGTTCTATATCTTTCCTAAATTCTACTGGTTTTAATGATTAATGAGAGAGGAGTATTGAAGGATCTACTTATATTTGTGGATTTGTCTATTTTGCCTTTCAGTCCTGCAAGTTTTGTTTCCTGTATTTTGAAGCTCTGTTGTTAGGTGTATACACATTTAGGATGGTTACATCCTTGCTGTAAATGACCCTTTTATCATTATGTAACGTCTCTCTTTTTATCTTTGTAATTTTCTGAAGCTGTCTGTTATTAATATTGCCACTCTAGGTTTCTTTTGATTAGTATTTTCATGTTATATCCTTTTTCTATTATTTTTCTTTAAACCTATCTGTGTAATTACATTTGAAATGAGTTTCTTTTAGGCAGCATAAATTTGGACCATCTAAAAGATCCATTCTGACAATTTTTGTCTTTTAATTGGTGAGTTTAGACTATTTACAATTTATGAATTAATTGAGGTGTTTGAATGAGGACCAATATTTTATTGTTTTTTAAAGACAGACTTGATTTTCTAGAACAGTTTTAAGTTCACAGCAAACATTTTATTTTTTACCTTTTGTTGCCTCTATTTTTAATTCTCTATTTTCTCTTTTCTGCCTTCTTTTGAATCATTTGAACATTTTTAGCATTCCTTTTTAATTTATCTCTTTGGTTTTTGACTAGATCTCTTTGTAGAGTTCTTTTCAAGTTTTCAGTAGTGATTACAATATACATAATCGACTTTTCACAGTCTATTTAGAATCATGTTACCACTTTAAGTGGAATACAGAAAACCATAATCACCAGGTAGATAGCTTTACTCGCTCTCATTTATACTGTAGGCATCTCATGTGTTACATCTACATAACCTGAAAAGACCATTTGACAATGTTATCATTTTTGTTTTCAACCATCAAACATTTTTTTTTAATGCAAGAAGAGAGCAGTCTATCATATTTATACAATCATCATCTCTGTTGCTCTTCCTTAATTCCTGATGTGGTAAGTGTCCTTCTGGTGTCATTTCCCTTCTACCAGAAGAACTTACTTTAGCAATGCAAAAGAGCATGTCTGTTGGCAATAAATTCTTAGTGTCGTTTCACCTCATATGGCTTATAACATTTTCATTCCTGAAGGATATTTTCTATATATATATGTGGGTTGACAGTTATTTTCTTCCATCACTTCAAAAATGTTATCCCATTTACTTCTAACCTCTATGGTCTCTATTGAGGAATCTACGGCAATATGGATCATTCTTCCCATATAAGTAAAGCATCATTTTTCTTGGCTTTTTTTCTTTGTCTTTAGTTTTCAGCAGTTTGATTATGATGTGCCTGGGCATGAATTTTTTTATTCTGTTTGGGATTCATCCTGTTTGGGGGTTCTTGAATATGTGGGTTTATGTCTCTGACTAAATTGGCAAGTTTTCAGACATTTCTTCAAGTACTTTTTCTGCACTGCTTTCTTTCTCCTCTCCTTCTGGGACTAGTGACATAAATGTTTTGCTATTATGCCACAGGTGCCTGAGGCTCTGTTAATTTTTTATTCCAGTTTCTTTCTATTGTTTAGACTGGATAATTTCTATCAAACTATCTTTGATATCACTGATCATTTTCTCTGTCATCACCATTTAGCTACTTGAGCCCATCCTGTCAGTTTCTAGATTTTGGTTATGGCATTCTTTCAGCCCTAAGATTTCCATTTGATTCTTCTTTGTGTTTCCTTACTTTGCTGAGACTTTCTTTCCATTTATTTTAAGAACATTTGCCTTCACTTGTTGGCACATTTTTACAATAGCTGCTTTGTCAAATAACTTGAACACCTGCTTCATCTTAGCATTGGTATCTGTTTATTAGCTTTTCTCATGAGAGTTGAGATTTTCCTAGTCCTTTACACATCAAGTGTAATTGGATGGTGTTCTGGACATTTTGATACTATGTTTTAAAATTTTGGGTCTTGTTTAAATCCTACAAAAAATCTTTGCATTTTTGTTTTTACAGGCAACTGACCTCACTGAGCTTGGGCCAAAAGTTCTGACAAGGCTTCTACGAGTTGTGGTTTTGACGTTCTGTTTTCAAAGCCATTGAGTTGATATTCAAATGCATGTGTCACCACGTGGCCATGGTGTGTTCAGTACTTCAATGATCAAAGCCTCTGTGTGGTGTGCTGCCCGGGGTCAGGTCCACACTCGCACAGCCTGAGATGAGCCTGAGTTAGGAAACAACCCTCTGGGGTTACTTTCCTGAGCTTCCCCTTTCTATAACCACAATGGTATTTGCCAGTTACCCGAAGCTCCTGTTTTTGGTCTTCCAGCCAGAAAGCCAGGGTGTTCCTTTCCCGTTCTGCTGCGCACTTCCCATGACGATGCCTGTGCAGAGCCCCAAGTGGTGGGAAGACAGAGAGAGAGGACAGCAGTGGGCTCACCGAAGGGTCCCCTTCCTCAGGGTTTAGGCTCTTGTAGGGCCCATGCGATGCCCTCGTGGAATTGCTTGGGGGCTGGGAAATCTATTTTAAATCTATTTTAAATATCCTTCCCATTTATATTTAAAATAGATTTTCCCAGTCTCTGAGCAATGAGATCCCATTCCTCCTCCTTGAGCCACAACAGAGGGTTCCTCCTGGAACCTCCTCTAATGGTGCTGACATCCCTCCTGGGTATCTGGCTGCTCTGAGAAACAGCTGTGCAGGCAAACCAGTCAGCTCACTGCTCCGTGCACTCTGCCGGGGTTTCAGCTGCTTGGGGGGAGATGTGGAGTTTGGCATGGTTGTGTTACCTGAGAACCAAACACTGGTGCTTTTATTTTGCAATTTTATTCTTTTTAAAAATCAATAATGTTTATTTTCATTACATTAATTTTTATGGTCACTTTACATTAATGGGAAGTGATGCTAGTGATTTAGGTGGGAATGCTAAAATTTAATTATAGAATATATCGAACGAGTTGATTTTTCAAAAAACAGTATTTCCGAACACCAGACCTATCCACCTGCTTGCTGTGCTCCAAACATGCCACCTACACTCCCACTTATGAGTCAGGCTTTCACTGTTCTTTGTCTTTTAGAACATTCTTCTCTCCGTCCCCTCCTTGAAGAAGCCTTCAAACATGAGTGGTCAGGGAGCTGGGGCCGGTGACACACCGGAGGAAGTGGGAGAGGAAAGTGTCATCCGGGCAGCCAGGGTTACAGACAGAGACCAGGTGAGAGCTGGCCAGCGAGGAGAGGTGAGGCAGGTGGCAGTAGAAATGACCAGTAAGGGTGTCATAGGAGCTCCCCTAGAGCCTCTGTTTACCCCCATGCACAACAGGTGTGAACGTGGACTTGGTCAGCACCATTGACTACATCCCATGACATCCCTGGCTCTTTCCTAAAGTCCTTCTCATGGTCCAAGAGGTCCCACCCATTGGACTCCAAGCCCAGCTCTCCGATCTGGTCCCTAATCCTCCTCTTGCACATCTTGTGCTCATTCCTGCCTTGGGGCTCTGTGCTTGCTGTCCACCCACCCCCTCCCCGGCCCTGGGAACGTTCCTCTTCCAGGCCTTCCCTGACTTCCAGTCCACATGGCACTCACTGCCGGCTGCTCTCTACCTCTGATAGACCTTGTGGCATCTATCCAAGTCTACAGTTATTATGTGTCTTGTTTACTTGTTGGTCTCCTGTCTTCCTCACTGGACTGTGAGCTCGTCTGGGGCATAGCTGTGTCAATGTGCTCATAGCCACACCCTAGCACCTAGAACAGGGTTCAGTCAACACTTGCTGGATCAATGAAGAAATGAATAAATAAATGACAGGCACTGGGAGGTGACTGGATACAGCAGCAGATGCAGGAGGGTAGACAAAGTGCTCAGTGGTGCCTGGCCAGTGGCCGAGGCTGACAGTGGTGACTGGGTTGTTCCATGCGCCAGCC
Source organism: Macroglossus sobrinus (assembly GCA_004027375.1). Lineage (NCBI taxonomy): Eukaryota > Metazoa > Chordata > Mammalia > Chiroptera > Pteropodidae > Macroglossus > Macroglossus sobrinus. The sequence continues at coordinate 58,959 of PVKZ01003542.1, forward strand.
AGGCAGGCGACAGCTGCCAGGGAGGAGTGTGGCCTATTTTGTGAGAGGGAAGCAAAAGTCTTATTTACCACAGAGAATGAATATCAGACTCTGTGTGAAAAACACATTTGCACTGAGATGTGTGAAGGGAGGACCAGGGATGAAAGCACTAACTGTTCCTCAGCTGAGATTCTTTTAACTCCCCTAACCTCCCCTGCTCTTCTACCCGCTTCCTGGCTAAGAGGCACAGCCAGGCTCACCACTTTCCTGTGCCTGCCCCCAGGTCCCTCTCTTGCCACACCTCTGACAGATTCTGTGGTCCCAGCCCTCATCCCATCTCACAGGGGGTCCACCTGGACCTTTACCTTCCCTGCCCACTGGCCACCTGCCTCCTGCTGCCTCTGAGCCCCGCTCTGTGCTGCAGACAAGGGAGCTTTACCAGAGCCCCAGGACCCAGCCCACTCCTGTTCCCCTGTGGGATATGCCCCCAGGCCGGGGTCCCTGATCTTGGTCCCCCTCACCTTGGCCATGGTGTGTACATTTCCCTCCTGTGGGCACAGTCAGGATGACCCGTTGGTGGCCCCTGCACGGCCAGGGCCTGGAGGAAAAGACTCTTGTAAGTTTCATAGGGCTGCTCCAAATTGGGGACATCGAGTCCCAGAGAGCTGGGGACAGCCTGGGTCAGAAGTCTGCAGCCCCAGTTACAGGGTGAAGGGAACAAAATGGGAGACACAGGCCATGCCCCCAATTCTAGGCACCCTGTGGCCCTCTTCTAGCCTGGGAGTGGGTCCCCTGACCCCTTAACCTCTTCAAGGAGGAATCACCCAGTGCAACACAGGGGAGAAAATCCATTTGCAGCTTCTGAGCTGCAGGAGCCCAGCACTTTTAGCTCCCACAGTTGAGCTCCTAAAGTGAGGCTGGAATGATCCAGAAGGTGTGATTCCTCGGAGGTGGGGTGGGGGCTGCTCCCCTGGAGATGGCAGGGCAGGCACCTTGTGTTCAGATGCCAAAGAGTGGAAGAAAGAGAACATCTGCAGGGACCACAGTCCTCCCTCTGCATGGCCCAATGTCATCTTTGAGAGGATGGGAGACCCCAGAGCTGACAACATGGGGAACACCCACCCCACAGTACCAGCACCCACTGCTCTGTCTCCACCTGGGTTGCCCATGCACCTGCAGGGGTGCTGCCCACACTGTGCCAGAATCTGGGGCAAAAATAGCCAGTTCCGTCTCTGTGTCTGTATGAGTCACCCACACCTCCTGACAAACACCTCTCAGGCGCTTTCAAGGATGGGAAACAGTTGATAAAAATAAATGCTTTGTTTTCTTCCTGTGTTCTGGAAGTCATTTCAAAGAGTGGCCTGGGGAGGCAAAGCCTGTGAGGCCTGGGACCTGCTTCGTGGGTGGGGTAGCATGCAGCTGCCAAGGCCTTCCCAATGACTGGCCCCCTCATCAGTCTGAGCCTCAGGTTCCACATCTGTGAAGTAGGCTCACAACAGCCAGCCTACGGGTGGATCTGCCGGGGCCAGGAGCAGGGTCAGCGCTCTGTCAGTGTGGGCCTGCCCACTCACCCGAAAGTAGGTTGAGGAGAGCCAGCGAGGCCACCTTCTCTGTGACAAGAGACACTCAGACCTCTGTCATGCCCTGGCTTGTTCCCTCCTATTCCCCGGGCAGGACTTACCCCCAAGACCCTTAGTGTTGCCTTAGCCTCTTACCAAGACCAGGACCAGGGTCTGGCCAAGTGCAGTCAGGGCCCTTGGATCCAGAGGGCTAAGGAAGAGGGGGACAGAGGTCCAGGGGTATCCAGCAGTCAGAACAGAGTTGCAGCTGCGTGGACATCACCTCCTGGGGCCATTTTCTTCTAGCCAGAGAAATCTATGAAGGGACTGGAAAATTTTATAGCATAGAGAAATTATTTCATTTCTCTCTGCATTGGGGAGAATAAGTTAAAAGCTGTGCAATTTTTTGTTATCAGGCATGGGGGCCCAGACAGAGGTGTGGGCTGGTCCTGGAGAGTTAGAGTTGAGTGACCAGGGCAGGTGACTATGGAGCCCCCAGGGTTCCCTCCCCACAGATGGTGGGGACTGGAGGATGCTGTGGTCCCAAGTGGGGCCTGAGTGACACCAAGCAGGGCCACTTATCTGAAAATAACTCCCAGAGCTGAAGCTGCTTTTAAATACTTCTCATTCTTGCTAAAAGAGGAGGCTCTCACAGCTGAACTTCAACAAATTTGTCATCGCCTTTTCTGGGAAGAACAGGGATGATGAAGTCACCAGTGTTAGAATAAAACAAAGAAACACACTGTTTTTCTCTGGCTCCTCTCAGAAACGTCCCGCTGACAGAGAAAAGGCCCTTGTCAGAAAGCCTGAGAAGACGTGTGCGTGTGCGTGTGCATGTCTGACCCCCGGCAGCTCACTCAGAGTTCTGGGTTCAGTCCCTGTCCTGGGCTGCAGCCTTTGGGACAGTGGGACCGTCATCCCCAGGCAACACCCGGGCAGTGTGCATAAAGATGCGATCGTGAATCTGGTTTCCTTGAGACTTGCTGAAAAGCAGCTTTGTCATTAGCTGCATTTCACAGAAAGGAAAACTGAGGCTCAGAAAGAGGACCTGACTTATGCTAGGGCACCCGGCTGGAGCATGGGGGGACAAGATAGGCCCCCTTATTCCTTCTAGAGACTCGAACTGATATTGGGCTTTTATCATCTTCTGAAAATGGGTCTGGGGTGGGCCACAGCAGGGACTGATTCTGACTGGAAGGTCTCCATACAGAGATCCCAGAGAGCATGTGTGGGGAAGGCCCAGGCTACTTACCCCACAGGCCTTAGAGGCTGCCCCACTGCACACGGTCACCCATCCCGACAGTCAAGGAGGTGACATTTTTAGGACCTGGGTCCTGTGCAAGAGGCTACTTGGCCATGGCCACCTTTGCAGAAGCCAGCAAGCACTTGCCCCTGAGGCTGAGACCTCCCACCATGGGGGGAAGGGCTGCTCTGGTCACCTGCAGGCACTGGACACCTGTCCTCATCCTCAGCATCGGGGAGGCTGGCAGGTGCTGGCGGCGCTCCCAGCAAATGCCTAACCTCAGCTTCTGGCCAGCCTGCCTAGATACTTTACCCAGAAAAGGAGTCCCACATATGTACTCCACCAGCTATCCGGGAGCCCTTGGGCAAGACCCTTCCCCCGAAGAGCTTCCTAAGGCAGTGGTCAGGGCCCACCACCTCACATGAGGGAGAGAGCAGGTGTGGGCAGCTGCTGCACGCCAGAGAAACACACATCCTTGAAAGGGAACATGTGAACTTTAAGAAAGCACAGCAGTGTCCTGGTGAATAGGGGGGCAGCTGGCGTCCCCTCCCAGATTCACCAGCTCTTCTTGTCATGGGTGTGCGATGGCAGAAGCAGAGCAGAGCGATGATGACAGCAAAACCCAGAGTCCCAGCTGCACCATAGGCTGGCTGGCTCAGCTATCACTGGGACCCACCCACTTGACACTTGCCCACCTACCATGCGGCTGCTCCCGTTCTATTTCACGTGAGGTGACTGTGTTCGAATGACTCACTCCTACAGCATGGGATACTGCGAGAGCCAGGGTACTGTGTGGTGTGAGACCCAGAACTCATCTCACCCTTCCTCTCCCACACTGGGCTCTGGGCCACATGTGTCAGCACCAGGACACCCACTGAGAGCAGAAGCTTTTGCAAGGCTGGGGACACCTGTATGCAGGGTGACATGGGTGGGGCTCCTCCTGAGCACCTCTGTCCTGGGCAGCCCCCTGGACATATTTGTCCTGCATAGACCCCCTGCGTCCCTCTAAGAGCCTGGCCTCAAGCTCAGGACTTCTGAGACATGAAATCCATTCATTTCAGCATTTGTTGACCGACGCACTCCAGGGTCACTTTCAGACTATTTCCAGGCCTGACTACTCTCCACACAGCTATTCACTCATGTTCTTCATATTGATCCAGACTTTAAAGTTAGCGTTATCTTCACTGATAACACCTATGAAACATGGGTCTGATGTGCTGGCTACATGCTTCCTAATAAAATCTGTTGAAACAAACATGTCAGCATATAACAATGACTGAACAGTGAACACATGCACTGTTGTACTCAGTCTCCCGCCGGTGTGAAGAGGCAGCATTGCTGTCCCCCTTCCCCTGAGGACACATGGCTGCTGAGTGGAGCAGATTTCAGTACCTCCTGCCTTGGGGTCTCTTAGGTAAACCAAGCTGCTTCCTTGATACGCCCAAGACTGAAGGAAGCCACATCTCTGTTCTAGGACCTGGCCGGCCCCAACCTCAAGTGGCAGGTGGCCCTTGAGGAGGCCACACAGGCCTCAACCTCTCCTACAACCCTCCTATCCCTGCCAGCCTCGGCAGATGGAGGGCCCAGAAGGCACTGGATGACCCAGCCATGCCGAGTGCCTGCTCTAATCTTGCCAAGACTGAGCCCGAATGCTGTCTATCCTGTCATCAGGAACACTTCTGGGCTCTGCACAAGCCCTGGCGCCACCTATCACACTCCCGGCCCTGCCAGGGAGCGACAGGAAGACTGGTGCCCACGGCCCGCTGCGTGGGCAACAGGGAGCCTGGCTTTCCAGGGTTAACATTTTTATTCAAAAAGATTTAGCCACACAGACACTATAAAAAACACCGCTGCCCCAGCAATGGCAGCTGTCAGGGCTCTGTCCTGCCCGTGTCTCTTCCTGCTCCCACCTTGTTCAGCCTGGCCTCCTGGAGGCGAGGGCTACATACAAGAAGGACTTCTAGGAATGGCAACTCTGCTAGCATGTGAGAGACTAGGGTGTGGGGGTGAGACCCTCAAGTAAGGAGGTGCCACTGGGTGAGGGACAGTGAAGGGAGGCTGGCCTAAGAGCTGCAGCACAACCGTGGCTACACCCTGAGAAAGGGTGTCTTTGGTGGCTACATCCTGAGAAAGGGTGTCTTTGGGGCCATCTACATGTCAGACCTCAGGCTCAGCAGCCCGAGTCTTCCTGCTCCAGGCTACCTCCACCTCACACAGGGGCTGGCCTGCCTTTGTCACTTATGCTCTGCTCACTGGCTCCATTTTTACCTTCCTCACAGCTCCAGCAGCCTATGTGTCTGGTGCAGGCAGGCTGCGGCACATGTGGATGGAGCGAGGCAGGCCTGCTGTGGCAGAGGGGGGCCCAGGATCGCTTCCCAGTCCCATACCAAGGTGTGGCCCTGCTGCAGCTGCCCAAGGTCATGGGCCTCCCAGCATCTGTTCCTTCTTCTTCTGGCAACAGAATCCATTTTTTCCTCCCTCTCGTGCCCATGGTAGGAGGGCATATGGCCCTGGTGACCACTTAGGATGGGAGCTGCCTTGGCTTACAATAGTTTGGGATGGGCACACAACCAAGCCCAACTGTCAGTCCATTCCATCCCCAGACTTTGGGGCAGATTCATGGGTAGGCATGTTACTTGGATGGGTCACCAGACTTAATTCCTGGGACATTTATTTCAACTGTTGAGGTGGAGACTATCTTTCTGCTCAAGTCAAGGAGGCTTGCTACCCTGAACAAGCCCGATCCCATCTGATCTCGGAAGCTAAGCAGGGTTGGGCCTGGTTAGTACTTGGATGGAAAACTACCAGGTACTGTAGGTGTAAAAATTAAAAAATAAGGAATTGTAAGATGACAAGGTCCTTGCAATCTGTGAGGTCAACCAAGGGTTACCCCACCTAAAAAATAATAATAGAAAAAGGAGGTAAATGTGAAGCTGCTGGGGGCCTTCTTGTAAAAGCAGCCCATGAAGAGAAAGCAGAGCCTGAGGCAGAGAGACCAGGTCCTAGGTTTAGCCATGCCTGCAGTCTGCCCTAGGTTTTCTATTTATGGATGCAAACACATTTTCCTTTTGTGCTTAAGTCTGGCTGAGTTGGGTGTCTACATGTACAACTAGCAGCTTAGGCTCAAGAGACGGGCATGTTACACCATCAGCAGCAGGTGGAGACTATGCAGAATTGGCTTTGGCTTTACATGTAGGCTGACCAGAAGACAGATATGAGCTTGGTCCTTGGCAGGGAGACCCTAGGAAGATGACTTGCCTTCTCACATTCTCATCTGTAAAATGGGCCTAATACCACAGTTGCCAGACTGACATGTGGAGGTGACATTGGGTCTGAAACTCCATGGCATGAAGGACATTCTGGTGTTGGGTATAGGGTTTATGTCGAGGCACAGAAAACAGAAGGGCAAAGGTTAAGAGATGGGAGCAAGCTGAAAGGAACAAGGCTGCTGTGGCTGGAGCCAGGTGACAAGGACCCTCATCGTAGGGTACAGGAGAGAGAGGAGGCAGGGCCTGGGATAAGGAAGATATGGGATATCCCTAGAAGGTCTCGGACTTTTGGGAGAAAAATGTGTGTGGAGAGGAGTGGCAGCATTCTGGACAAACTGGAAAGGTGACACCCACAGGCCATGCTGATGTTTGAATGGCAGGGGGATCACCGATAGAAAGGGCACTCAGCTCCTCGGGTTTGTACTTGACCACCTGAGTGACCTGACCGAGGTGAGGAAGACAGCATGAAGAAGAGGTGGAGAGGTTGGGGGGCAGGAGCAGCAGGAGGAAACTCAGGGAGGGGGTCTTGGAAGCCCAGATTGGAGCATTGCAAGAGGGAGGGCTGATCAGTGGGGGTATGGGGAGGAGGGGCAGTAGGTACAGGACCCCATAGGGGATGCTCCCGGGCTCTGACGATTCCCGCCCCCTCTCCTGCACCATTAGGGGATGGCATGCAGACAGATGCAAGCCTGGATCAACACCATTGACATCAGCAGTCACTCCGAAGCCCTTCCCAGGGAATGTGCAGGATTCATAGCACCTGAGAAGAGGACAGAGGCTCCCACACTGTGCCAAGGGGGTGCCCAGGGACAGGTGCACTGGTTCAGCCAATTGTGGCCAATGTCTCCAAAGGCACGAACGTGGCCTTCAGAGGAGCACAAGACACTGAGCAGAATGCCTGCCAGCTACAGAATGAGAAGAGCCAGTTGTCATTCAGGTTGCTCTTAGTACCAACGGATCTTTACAAAAAACACCTCCGTGCACTCACAGAAAAAGTCAAACCTATTTGTTAACATTACCTGTGTTTGCAGCCTCTCCCCAGCGCTAGCATCACTGCCTCAGCTCCACCTCAGATCGTCAGGCATTAGATTCTCATAAGGAGCATGCCACCTATATCCCTCGCATGCAGTTCAAAATAGGATTCACGCTCCTATGATAATCTAATGCCTGAAGATCTGAGGTGGAGCTGAGGCAGTGATGCTAGTGCTGGGGAGCAGTTGCAGATACAGATGAAGCTTTGCTTATTTGCCTGTTTCTCACCTCCAATGGTGTAGCCCAGTTCCTAACATAAATATGCTGAGTGAAAGTAGTTGGATGAATATACTTGTTAATTGGTGACAATTTCACAAGTGTTTACATATGTCATGAATGTTTATTGCATGTTAATCACACAGACATTTTAAAAATGTTTATAAAACCTAATATTTGATAGTTACTGAAAAAATATATTTTTCAACTTTTCAACTATAACTTTATGAACTTTAAACGCAGATTATTTATGATGAAAATTTAACATTCAAACTAGAATGTGTTGTAAGCCCAAAATGCATATCTGATTTGGAAGACAGTATGAAAAAGAAATATAAAATATGTCATTAGTAACATATCGATTAGGTTAGAATGATAATGTTGAGGATGTATTAAATAGATTAAATTAAATACATTATTCATCTAAATATCATCTTTTTAAATGTAGCTACAAGAACATTTCAAATTATTCACGGGATCCATGACATTTCTCCTGCCCTGTGCTACTCTAGATGGAACTAGCCAGTTAGGGGACATATGGAAGATGGACAAACAAAATCAATAACACCAGAAGGATACCCAATTCAGCCAGACTTAAGCACAAATCCAGAACACGGGACACTCTACAGGACAAATGTCTCTGTTTCTCCAACAAATGAATGGAATGAAGACCAAACATATATGTGTATATATACATAATACAAATATAAAATAGAAAGGACTATTATAGAATAAAGGAGACTTAAGAGTTATGAAAAGCAAATGCAATGTGTAGAACTTGTTTAGATTCTGATTTGAATAAAGCAATTGTGAAAAGATTTTTAAAGAATTAGGGCATCTGATTGTGGACTGGCTTTTACATGATAGTAAGAAATTATTAATTTCACTAGGTGTGTCAATGGCATGATGCTTATACCAACCAAATCCTTATCAGTTTGGATCTGCTATTAGAGTCATGATGGAAAATGACAAGCTGTCCTGGATTTGCTTTAGGAACCAACAGAGTGAGTGTAGGGATGAAGGAAGATGAACTGTGAGTTGATAGCTTTGAGCTGGGAGGTGAGTCTATGGTGGTTCATGCACATCCTATTTTTTATATGTTTATGTTTCTGAAAATTTCCATTAAAAAAAAGTTTAAGAAAAAAAAGGGAAATTCTGTGACATTCCCCCTGAAAGTCCCACCTGGCCTGGTTCCATGTGACCTTGAGCTGTCCTCCCTGCTTCCCAAGAGCAGACTACAGGGTTGTTCCATGCCACCCCCATCTGAGCCAGGGACAAAGACTGTAGCAGAAAGGGACATGGGGCTTCCTCACAAGGCGAGTGGCAGCACTGCGAATCATATCTATTATATGCAGTTCATCTGTCAACAACTTTGCTCATGAGATTGGTTACAGCACAATAACCTAATTTGTTCCTACTTATGCCTGCTGTTTGCAAAATATAAGGACATTTTCCCTGGCAAACATTTCAGAACTGCAACATGCAGACGCTTAAAGTCCTCTTCATCATCCAAAGTGCTAATAGATTTGGCTGCGTTCATGCAGAAACATCTGTTTCAAACCACAGGCCACTGTGATTCATGTCCCAGGAGCAGCTGTCACACACCCTGTCATCTCAGCCTCTCTAACCTTTCTACAATCCCCCTGTACTTGGTCACACAAACCACTCAGTGTGCAATGTTTCAAGCTTAAGGAGAGTCGCAGAACAGGCCGGTTGTCAGAACTGCAGAGCTGAGGAAGCCCCTGGTGTGGTCAGGACACGTGTGGGTGCCTTCAGGGTGACTGATGGGTACCTCCATTAAACACAGGACTGGAGAGTTCAACCATTTTCATGGGAAAATGTCACAAGTGAATTGCAGCTCCCAACAGGGGTTCCGAAGTGTTGTTAACCTTCTCTGAGAGTCAGAGCCAGGCATGCCCTAATCCACATGCTCTGGTGGGGTCCAGGTGTCCAGCACCTCAGAGCCTGTCCCCAAACTGCTCTTCCACCTACCTCTCCCATGCTTCGGGTCTGCTGTGGGTTAAAAGAGACTCCAGAAACGGCTGGTTAAGGACAGGAGCTCTCCTGTGCATCCTATACCACACTCCCAGCCTGCGTGCAGGATGGTGGTGACAGAGTGGCCAGTGCCTGTCCTTGAGCTGCTCACAGCCAAGATGCAGAGGGCTGGCACTGAGCTGCCAGGGTCCCTTATGGTGGAGGCCAGGTTTGCTTCTTCCTCCCTCCTTCCCAACCACCCACACTCTGCACGACTCCTGTTCGACCTTCCAGAAACTCCACTGTCCCAGCTGGAGTTTCTCTTGACCCTGACTGCAGCCCTCCTAACCCAGGCATGAGCTCAGGGCACCCTGGGCCCCTCGCCAGGGGCTGCTGCAGAGAGGTGCCTGGTGACCACGTGGTTTGATTAACTTAGTGATCCCCAAAGTTCGAAGTATATCCCCCACAGCACACACCTAACTGAGGAGTATAGGAAGGAAATATGGGAACTTCTTTTAACATTTTAGCATTTATCAAACAGGATTTTGTTATGTACTATTTGCTACATAAAAAGATTATCTGTAATATGTAAGTCATGATGCCCTCCACCCAATCTGATGTTAGCATGTCACCGATCCCTTCATTTCATAAACCTGTGCCATCTTCCCTACTCACCCCACTTCCATCATTCCCAATATCTGGAATTTAAAAAAAATTATTAAAAATATTTTTTCTCAGAAATACATATCCTTAAACAATACACTGCATAGTTAGCTTACTTTTAAGTTTTATAAACATGGTGTCATTCTGTATACAGTGCTCTGCGACTTGACTGTTCCCTGAACATGATGTTTCTAAGAGCCCACTGTCTGGTGATCCATTCTGTGAGTGTTTCACTACTTCTTTTCCAACTTTCCTGTTCCAACTGTTGCCACCAAGAGCAGGGCTCCGGGAGCACACACACACTTCTTTCAGGACATTGAGCATGAAACTGTCCCTTCGCAGGGGATGCAGCACATATTTGAGTTGGCTAGATAATTCTCGGTAGTTTTGCAAACTGATTTTGCCAGTGTGCACCCCAAAAGTGGACCAGAGGATCTCATTGACCCACAGCCTCCCCAGCATTTCTTATTGCCTCACATATTGATTTTTGCTCATTGAGTGAGTGCGCAGTGGTATTTATTTCTTCCTTAAATATTTGATGCAATTCACTAGGGAAGCCACGTGAACCAGATGCTTCTCTCTGGGGAGGTTTTTAATTATAAATTAAAATTTTTTTTTAACACAGTATTGTTCAGATTTTCTATTTCTTCGGGGTCAGTTTTGGCAAGTTACGTCTTTCAAGGCACTTGTCCCTGTTATCAAATATATTGACACAAGGTACTTCATAAAAATCCCTTGTTACTCTTTTACTGTCTGTAGGATACTGGCAACCTGTGTTTTCTCTTGGTCAGTTGTGCGAGGAGTTTATCAATTTTATTAATCTTTTCAAAGGGTTTTTCTCTATTGTTTTTTATTTTACTCACCTCTATTCTCACAAGGTAATGTTGACAGACAACCTGGCACACCCTACCTGACAGAATGAGGTAGTAAGCCCTTGAGGAGTCCATCAGACAGGTGGGCAGATGGGTGGCTGAGTGGAGGGGCTATCCCATAAGCACCATAAACACCAAAGCGGAGAGCAGGCCCTGCTGCCTGGAAACAGCCCAGACTGCGAACATCTCAGACTACAAACAGCACATATCCATTGAGGTGTTTCTTGCGCAGGTAGGAAGCTCTCTAACTGGCGACACTTGAGCCTGTGTCAACTTCAGTTCAAGAGAACAAACTGGAACTGCCCTGCCAAATGCATGGGCCTCTCACAGATTAGCCCTTCAGACTCTTCCCAGCTGAGTTTACATGGTTTGGTTGTTTGGTGGCGGAGCCTTGGTTAGTGGCCCTAAGGGAAGCATGGAGGTGACAGGACATGTATGAAAGGACACACAGCCGAAGGCCTGGCCCAGGGAGCACTGCCTGGCAGAGGAAGGTCCTCTCATTCCACCTCACTGTCATTACTGATAGTGAAAAAAATGTGAATCTGCGAGAGGAAGACATCATTGTGACACACACCTACTCTGTGCCAGACACAGCACCTTGGGCCCTGTTTGGTGTCTGAAGCCCAGAATGATCCTGGGAATAAGAGCAGTCACTTGGTGAGGAAGCGATGGCTTCCAACCCCCACTTAGAGACCTGGGAGCTGTCTGCAACCTCTGGTTCACTGAGGGCCTGTGTGAAACAGACATGGTGGGCATCTTTGCTGAAAGCAGGAATGCCCTGGGGCACAGTTGGGGGCTAGGCCCAGAGGCTGGGGGAGCAGGGAGCAGCTCCTTGGGAGGCATGGCAACAGTGACAGAAAGGGGCCGGGAAGGACTCCTGGAGGGTGGGAAGGGAAGTTGGGGCTGGAGTTCAGGGGTACCACCAGATACCCTTCAGTCTGCCCCCACACCACTGCTGGAGGATGCCGTGGCCCGCAAGAGGGCACAGGCTAGGCAGCTGGAAGGCGGATGGGCTTCTCTTCCTAGAGGCACATCACAGTCTATAATTTTAAAACATCTTCAACCCAAAACTCGTAGCCCAAATTGAATTTTGAGGAAAGAGTCCAACATATCAAAGTTATGGAGAAAAATTGACGTAGAGCCTTTAAAACCTGTCAGGAAAGATGAACCAAAGATGTGGAGTATTGTTGTAGATCAAAAGAGCCTAAAAGACCCAACAAACAAGCGTGATGCTGGATGACTGATCAGATCCTGAGTGTAAAAAAAAGGCCACAAAGGACAGGACTGGGGCACTTGGTGAGAGTTGAATATGGTCTGTGTATGAGAACACATTCTTGTGTTAATGTTGTTTCCAGCATGTGATACCTTGACAGAGGTTTTGAAGGAGAAGGTCCTTGTTCTAAGGAGATGCTGGCAGATTTAGCATAATTCCAGCGCTTATTCTTAAATGCTTCAGCCCAAGTGATGAGCTCTGAGGTAAAGCACATGCTGCAAGATGTTAATCCAGCACCAATGGTTCAGACAGACTCTAGGGTGCCCATGATGCCTGTCTCCTGGTGCTCATGCCCTTGAGTGTGGATGGAACTGACTTCCTCCAACCCACAGACTCTGGCAAACATGATGGGACATCACTTCCGAGATTAAGCTATATGAGATGCTGTCTTGATAGCAGATTTACTATAGAGACTCATTGCTGGCCTGATGGAGAGGAAGCCTTGTGGCAAGGAATGGCAATGGCAGTGGTCCCTAGAAACCGGTGGCTTACAAAGGCTGAGGGCAGACTCCAGCCAACTACTAGCAAAACACTTCAACTCTCAGTCCTGCAACCGTGAAGAACTGAGTGGAAAAGTGAACCCATTCCTCACTGGGCCTCTGGACAATGACCTGGTCTTGGTCAGCACAGGTGAGAAGCCAGCTATGTCTGGATAGAAACTGCGAGGTAATACATGTGTGTTGTTTTAAGCCACTAAGTTTATAGTCACTTGCTACAATAGATAGCTAAAAAGACCATATTAAAACATAATACATCACCTCCCAAGTGGTTTCTATTTCAGGAGTGCAAGGATGGCTTAATATCTATATTAACAAATTTTGTGTCTTCTTATTTGCCTCATCCTCATCCTGGACCTGATAGTAGAAAATCCATTAATATGATTCATCTTGTTAATAGCCTAAAGAGAAATATCATAGAATTATCTCCATATCTTCAACAAAAGTCAATACTCATTGCTGATTTTACAAAACCAATAAGTATATATACATATCTCTCCATCATAAAGTCAGCATCTTTTTTCATGGGAGAAGTACCAGAGGCCTTTTTCCTCAGGTCAAGAACAAGGCAAGAGTGCCCATTAGATCCAGTATTTAATATCGAATTGGAGGTATTTAGCTAATTTAATTAGATAAGAGAAAGCAATTCGATACCTAAGAATCAGTAAAGGAGAAGTAAAACGATTTCAATTTGCAGATCACAGAATAATTGAACTACCTAAAAGAATCAATGATAAAACTAACGGTAAAATATGTTTTGTGAGATATATATATTAAAACACACACACACAAACAAGAGCCAGTTATAAGATATAATGGAAGAAAAACATTTATAATAGCAACAAGGTAAATACTCATGAATAAACTTAACAAGAAATGTAATGAAAACCCTAAAATGCTCCTGAAAGTAGTCTTGAATGAATAAAAGACTAAGTAGTTTTGAATACAAAAACATTCCTGGTTTTTGAACAAGATGACTCAACTTCATACTGATGTCAATTGCTCTGAAGTCATCTATAAATTAATATGACCCGAATGAAAGATACCAGCAACAGGCTGCCATGGCAAGGAAAAGGTGAGATGAAGAGCATCGGCAGGAGTATCAGCCCTACTGGGTGTTCAAACACCAGGATGGGCATTGAGTTCAAGCTCCTTCCCCTGTTTCAGTAGTTGTGGAAAAAGTCTTCTTTGTCATTCACACACACAGGTGCGAATGCGCCTGCACACACACAACCCAATGCTTGCATAATTCCACCATGTGAAGAGACAGGCCTGTGAGACAGACCAGAACACCCAGAAACAGGTCTAAATGCATTTGGATGTTTGGTGAATGACACATGTGCACTTCAGATTACTGGAGAAGAGATGACTCTTAAATCACTCGTGCTAGGATAGAGGGATAGACATTTGGGAAAAGATTAAATTAGATCCATAAACTAAGTACCAAACAAAGCAAGAATTAGAAAACATGAATAAATTCATTACAATTAAGTATGAGAAAGCCTTTCTAACTAGGGTTCAAAATCTATATGCAGTAAAAGAAAAGAGGGATTAAATCAACTACATGAAACTAGAAAGCTTTTAATGGCAAAACCCACTATCTACCATACACAAATTAAAAAAAAAAAAAACTGGGAGAAATATTTGTACCACAATGAGGATAAAACACTAATAATCTCTCTAATATGTATTTTAAACAAACTTTTAAATCCAAGGCGGGGGGGGGGGGGGGGGGGGGGAGGAAGGGAAGGGACCGAAAATCCAATAGGAAATGGGCAAACTATATGAACTATATGGAAAGACAATGCACAGAAAAAGATAATCTAATGACTCATAAACATATGAAAAGATGTCCAGTTTCACGCACAATAATAGAAATGTGAATTAAAATGCATCAAAATGCTTTTCCCTGGCTCTCAGATCAGCGAGGCTACCGAGGAAGCAGACACTGTATTATGTTACTGGTGGAGTAAAAAATTTGGGGAAAGGGGAATTTGGGAATAGCAAACAAAACAAATACACATTTACTCTTACTTCTGGGAATTAAAGATACATCTCCAGAAATACAAACAACCTATGTGCAAAACCTTGATTAAATAATGAAGGCCTAGAAGAAGCCAAATATTCACTCACAGGACAGCCAGCCACACAGTGCAGTATTACGTGGCCATACAAAGAATGAGGAAAGTCTCTATGAACTAGTAAGGAGATATTTTTAATTTAAAAAAGCAAGGTGCAAAGGAGATGTGTATGCTAACTTTTGTGACAGTGCATAAATGGTTTGATTCGCAAATAAACCCAGGAAGAACAAACCAGATTTCAAATGGTCACCCACACTATGGAGACAAGGAGGAGGAGACAGGGACTTTTATTCAAAAAGTGAAATTTCCATAAAAACCGAAAGAAAACAAAACCAAACTACATGCAATCAGAAACAGATGAAGCTAATGGTATATCAAATTGGTAACATAGTCACACAGCGCTGACTACACATCCAAAGAAATTCAGAACTTGACCTAGTAGGTTTGGGTTGGTAGTGATTTGGAGATAGGGATTCAGAAATTATTTCAGGTGCATTCTAGAACTAAACAAGTGATTAAATATATTAATGTTTTGGGGAACCAGGTTCTTACGTGGGATAAAGAAAATGGAAATATTAAATTTTATTAAAAAAATGATTTCTGTGCTCAATCTACTGAGAGGGCGCAGAGGCAACAATGTTAAGGTAGCAATGAGAACATCTAATGCCCAGATCCCAGCTTCTAAAACCCAATTCCCACTAAAAGGCACCAAGGCTTCTTGGAGGAATGGTTAACCTTGGGTCTGAGTCAAAAGACAAGTGAGAGCTGGAACAATGCTGAAGGCTGTATGGGGAACATGTCAAAAGGACACAGAGACCAGCCTGAACACCCAACATCCTATCTTATCTCTACAAACTCCATGCGGGCGCCCCCTCCTCCACTGGGCCCAGAGAGAGTGGAGAGGGCAGATGATGCTCCTGAGAGGATGCAGGGAGAGGGGCAAGGCAGTAACCTTCCCTCTTCGCCCTCCAGGCCCTGCCTTAATAGAGGAGGCCTCCCTTGCGGCCCCATAGGGTGGACCCCATATGAGGAAACCTTTTGATGCCTCCCTGCTTCCTCTCCTTCCCCCCTCCCAGTCTTTTCCTTCCTTTCAATTCTCAAACTCTAAAACCTCCGCAGATCTACTGGAACAGAGGAAAATCCAAACCCCACAACTCCCCTCATTGGCTCTGCTGCAGATCCTCCCACCCACCACCTATGCCTGCCTCTGGGGCCACACACCTGCTGTTCCCTCAGACCTTTCCAATGGGCTCTGCCCTTCCATTCACATCATAGCCAATAGTCACTGCTCAGGACCACCCTCCCTGATCAGGCTAAGGCTCTGCCCCTACCTCAGTCTCTCTCAACCCCAATTACCCTCTTTTATTTTTTTCCTGTCACTTATCCTCTGCCATGTCCTGGGTATTTCCTCTGATCATCACTTGCTCAGCTTCCCTCTCCCACATCTGTTTGAAAGCACTTACTGGGGCCAGGAGCAGACCTCCCACAGTAGGAGCTCTATGAATGCTCTCCGGTCGGAGTGGGTAACGCCAGGCCTTTCCTGGTCACCTAGAACAGTGGCTGAACTATGGCTTTTGGAACTGTTGAAATCCCAGCTTTGCCACTGCATGGTCCTGAGTCCTTGAACAAGTCCTGTCACCTCTCTAAGCCTCAGTTACTTCAACTGTAAGATGGAGACACAGGACCACCCCGGGAGGTAAAGTTTCCCAGGCACGTCTCTGGCTCCTGAAGCTCAGCAGAACACCTGCCTCCTGGCTGCCAGGAAGGGGCTGGGGCGAGCCCTCCATCACCCCCGCCGCCACACCTGTTCTTTCCACACTGCCTCGGAACAAGGTGCGGGCTCCAGAGAATCCCTTCCCTCCCTTCTAGGCCTTGCTTTCCCCACCTTAATACGGAGAGGAGTGAACCAGAGTCCCTTGACCTGCCCAGTGTCACACCAGAATCCCAGGCTGACCACTGTCCCTCTGGCTCTCTGGTGGCAGCATTGGTCCTTTCCTCAGTCCGATTCCAGCTTCAGAGACAACAGCACCCTCTTCCTCCACGGACAAGGCCCTTCACCTTCTTCACAAGCAGCGGCAGCCCACCTTTGCCGGTCCCATTTCAGAGACCGGGAAACTGAGGTACAGAGCGCAGTGTGGAGGCCTTGGGTCCAGACTGGCTTTTCCTGCCACCCGAGTGCCTGACGAAGCGCGCTCCTCGCGCCTCCTGGAGTGGCTCGGGCGCTGCCGAGCTCGGGCGTCCTTCGCCGAGGCGGCCTGGGAGTGCCCTCCGCCGGTACCCTGCCCGCCACTACCGGCGCCCGCACCCGCGCCCCTCAGAGCACTCTAGGCGCCCAGCAGTCCCCTCCCGCCGGCCAACAACGCCGTGCGCCAGCCGACCAACCACGCGCCCTGTCCCCCGCGTGCGCACCTGAACCCTGGGTCAGGCCGCGCGTCCCCGCGCAGCGGCCCGGCTACCCGCTGTCCCCGCCGGCTCGATGCCCTGCACCTCCGCGTCCCGACCTCCCCACCCCACGCCCGCCGCCTCTGCCGCCGCCAGTTCCCGGCCCGCAGCGCCCGCGTTCCGCCCGGCCGCGCCCCGACTCACTGGCTCCCGAAGCACCAGAACCCCGGGCCCGGCCCATGGGAAGCGCCCGCTGCGCCCGCTGCGCCCGCTGCGAGCGGACCTGGGGCCGCCCGCCGCCCGCCGCCAGCGGCTCCTGGGCGCAGCCTGCCGGGCGCTGGCGGCTGGCCCCCGAGCAGCGCGGCGCGGCGCCCCCTGGCGGCCGCAAGGGGGAGCGCGGGGCGCGGGGCGCGGGGCGCGGGGCGCGCGGCTGGGGTGGGGCTGCGGCGCCCTTTCCGCGCCCCTTCTGCGGCCTCGCAAACTCTGGTAGCCCTGCTCACCAGCTTCACCCCTGCTCCAGGCCTCAGGGTCAAGGCCAAGCCTCCTTTTTTCAGGACCCTCGGCTACAGCTCGCCTCTCACCTCAGTTGCTGCTACCCACTCTGAGCATCACGCGTGCCCCCGAATGAAGCTTCTGCTCGAATGAGGCTTCTGCTCGACTCTGCACCAGAAATGTCCCCAATCAACTCTTCCCTGGCAAACCCCTGGCACTCTAACATCTGGGCCCTGCCCGCTTCCTCTGGGCTCTCCTCGGCCACTGAACTGTGGTTTGTCTGTGTCCCTGAGTCCTGTGGGCACGGGGTGGGTATCAAGGCCAGGAAGACTGAACTCGACCCCCAAGCTGGCTCCCTCCGTAGAGGAGGAGGGAGGGAGGCAGGCCCAGGGACTGGCCCTCATGGAGGGCAGGTTGCCACTCTGAAGACACTGGGGGGCTAGGAGAATAACGGTCAGAATGACTATTTCATTTTTAGAATGGGGAAGGAGGCCTGAACAAAATGGATGACCTTCCTCAACTGGCTCCACCTGGACATTAAAAGTTTTCTGGTTTGTCCCAGGGTAGAGATGAGGACATTTGTCCTCTGCTTCAGTCAGTTCCTGCCTGATGAGATATGGCAGGAAATCCACCCCAACCAGCTTAAGCAAAAATAATTTATTGGCTCCTGAAGCATAAAAAGCCAAGGTGGGCTGCTTTCGGGAATAGCTAGATCCAGGTGCTTAAACAATGTGAATTGTAATCCACTTGCCTCACCTTCCAAACCCACTGTAGCAGAATGGCCCTAAGCAGCCCTGGGTTGACACTCTCAGAAAGAGCATGCCTGCCTAATAGTGCCAGTGAGAGCCCAGAGAGGTTGGTTGCACACAGGTTCCGAGGAGCTGGGCTCAGGCCACTTCTGTAGGCCTGGGGAGTGAGGGCTATAGGCTTGGGTGTTGGCTCCTTAGAGCTGGGGGTGAGGGGCGGGGAGAGGGTTGTTAGCTCTGTGCTGACTCTGAGGATGGAGTAACACACTGCTCCAAGCTTGCCTCATGGGCTGTTTTTAGAAGACTGGATAAGTAAGAACAGCAGAGCACAGCTGTGGCTTGCACAGTTGAGGAAACTGAGACCTGGAGTGAGCAGACACCTGCCTGGGACACACTGATATATTAGGGTGGGTGTGGGTGGGGCAGGCTGGGCAGGGTGACCGGGACAGCAATGCACAGGGCTAGGCTCTAGTGAAGGGGCAAGGGAAACAGGCAGATAGACATGTCTGGGGGGTGATGCGCTGGGGCCGCCCCCGCCCCACTGCCCCTCACCCTCAGGCCAAGCCCCGAGCAATCCCTAAGGCTAGAGGGGTTCTCAGGAGAGAAGGTTGCAGGAGAGAACTTGGGAGAGTTGGCCATTCCCTTATGACATGCTGGGGCCTGAGCAGTGTTGTGGGGCCTCTTGACCAAGTGTGGCTCAGAGGAGCAAACCAGTCTCCCCGCACTGGCCCCTTTCTGTGAGTAAAAACCCAGGGCTACTGAAGCACAATTGCCACACAGAAGGCAGGTTTGGTGTGTTACAGCCTGGGCAGCCCTAGGCTGAGCAACTGAAACCTGAGGTGGACTTGCCCGAGGCCACAGCTCCCGCCCCAAGTGGGAGAGTGAAGCAGGACAGCCCAGTGACGAGGGGAGAGGGCCATGTCCCTGAGGGCTCCTGCATGCTTCCCTGGGGCATGGAGGACAGGTTGTGCTGAGGACGCAGCATGGGCTGTGGCTACTGCTGAGGCCGGTGTGGAGTTCTGCTCTGAGCTGGCCCCAGCTTTGGGGGACACCGGCTGTGCCCTGGAAGGGGCCTGGTCCAGCGTAGGTACTGCATGTCGCTTGTCCCCTCCATAGCCCTCCAGAGAGCACAGCACCCCAGCCTCACACCCTAGCCTCCCAGCCCTGGCCTGCCTCCTCACTCCCAGGGGTCAATTCTCACAGTCTGGCAGGCTCTGGCATGGAGGCTGGGGTCTAGTGTATGTGAGCACCATGCAGGACAGGGGGTCTCTGCCCCGTCACAGCCCACAGTTTAGAGAGTGGACACTGGAAACTAACTACAAACACAGGAGAATAATGAATAATGAAAATGATCAGAGAGTACAAGTGCCAGGAAGTCACCAATGCTGGGCCAGGTGGCTGGGATGGGGGTAATCAGAAAAGGCCCCTTTGGGCAGAAACCTGGGACTCCTCGAATTTACCCACCAGGCCAGTGCAGGGATGGCGGGCAGGACTCCTTGTCCACCCAGGAGGCCAGCCCTGGAGTTGCTGCTCTGGAGGACGTGAGGGGAGAGATGGGCAGAGGATAGCTGAAGAGGACACACCTGGGCAAAACCAGCCCCAAGGGGAGAAGCCATGGGACTGGGTGATGGGAAGATGAGGAGAATGTGAGGAGTGGGGACTGGAGTCTGGCCAGGGTGGGTGACAGATCTGCTGAGATTGGGGCCAGGGGTTATTTGGGGGACACCTGGAGGCAGCTGGACTTGTGGGCACAGAGTCTGCTGTGGGTCCTCATGGGTGAAGAAGGGAGACTTGGGGTTCCAGTCACTGCAGACACTCAGTACCCAGAGCCTGGGAGGCCCCGGCAGCATATCTGCCCCCAGTCTTGGCCCAGTCAGAGCAGGTGACTCAGGAAGGAGAGTGACACCAAGTGCGGCTGCCAGGCAGTGTCACCAATAAAATCAGATAATAATGAGGACGGAATTTTAGGCTCTAGCTGCAGGGTGACTTCTTTCGCTGCCCACTGGTTCACTGGCATGAGGAGCCAAAGTGACATGAGGAGGCAGAGGCTGAGTTTCAGCGGGGCCATCCTTGGGTCCTGGGGCAACATCCATTGAGCCTAAATCTGCTCGCTCAGAAAACACCTGCTGAGGGTCCTCAGTCCCCAAGCTCGGGGGATAGTTGTGATGGTTGTTGGTGGGGAACGGATGACATACTATGGAGTCGCCAGTGCCTGCCACACTCGAGACCTCAATCATAGGAATCACCTGGAACTCGAGGCGAGGCAGCACCCCAAGGCCCCCCTCAAGACTCAGGTATGAGGCTCTGGGTGGCCCCCTGCTCTGTGTTTGTAACGAGAGCCATGGGTGGTGTTGATGCAGGCAGAAGACGGGGCCCTCCTGGAGGAATGCTGATTGAAAGGGGTATAAGGACATCAGCCCCATTTGTGGTGGGCAGAATAATGGGCTCAATGATGCCCATGTCCTAATGCGCAGAACCTGTGACTCTGTGACCTTAAATGGTAAGGGTTTTTGCAGATGTGATTTAGTTAGGACTGTGGGGTGAGACATCATCCTGCATTATAAGGTAAGCTCAAGTAATCACATGGGGCTTAAAGGAGAAACAGGGAGGCAGGGTCAGGGAAAGAGAAATGAGGAGGAAGCATGGCCAGAGGTGCCACGCTGCTGGCTTTGATGGAGGAAGTAGGCACAAACCAAGGAATGACAGTGGCCTTTGGAAGCTGGAGAAGGCCAGGAAACAGGTTCTCCCCTCAAGCCTCCAGACAGAACTGGCCCTGCTGGGACTGTGGGACTTCTGACAGGCACAATTACAAGATAATGCAATTGTGTTGTTTTGAGCCCCGTTTGCGGTCATCTGCAGTAGCAGTAATGGGAAACTGAGACATCATCCCATAAGAAAGGTTGGGAGAAGGCCGGCAACTCATGCAGGTGGCACAGCAGAGCAGGCTGCCCTGAATGGTGGTAGTGGAGAGGGGATGCGGGAAGGCCAAGGCCCATGGCTAGGCAGAGTGGATGTGTGCTTGGTCTCCCCTGGGAGCTCATTTATAACACAGATGCCCAAGGCCCTGCTGAGACCTCAGAGGCCTGGGTGAGGTCTGGGAATCTGCATCTTGCAGCAGTGGTGCCATCATCAGAGTCAATGTGGTTAACCAACCTTTGGTTTTCTAGAATTTCTAGAGTAGAAAAAGCACAGAGGGTGGTTTTAGGATATCCAGATGTCCCAAATGTGACACTGGCCACCGTGGTAATGAGAGAGGAAAGGTACATGTGAGCAGCATGGAAAGGGGACATGTGGAGGCCATGACATGGTGGTCACAGCTGTATCCTAGGAGGCTCATTCCAGGGTGGGATGAAGGTCAGGTGGTAGCTGGACAAGAGTGGGGGCCAGGAAACCCCTTAGGCCATTACAGCCACTATCCCCACATGTGAGGAATGGTTTGCAGGTGCGGTACAGATGAACATGGGGAGAAAAGACAGCACCGAACTATTCTGGAGGGGACAAAGTCTGCAGGATTAGATGCCCCTTCACCCAGGCAGCTTCTTGTTCTTGCTGTCAGCTCAGCCAGATTAAGTACTTGGATTAAGTACTTGATTGCAGCCATAGAGGGAGGTCTCCAGGGGCAGGCGTGGGTGTCTTATTTATGACACAGACCTGCAGTGAGTGGTCACTGAAAATGAAAAACCAGCATGTATTTGGGTGAGGGGATGAGGAGACAGGAGGGGTCCTGCAACAGGGAATCCTGGGGAAGAATCATGGCCCAGCTGAGGAACCCGGACATGGTCATCCCATGGAGGATACATTCTATTTGTGCAGAGGTGGAGGGTTCCCCTGGACTGCTGGCTGTTTCTAGAGCAGGGGATTGACACGCACTCAGAGTTATTGCTGCTGCCTGGCTCCGCTCAGTGGGGCTCAGCCTCCATGCATGGCCCACGGTGCACAAGCCCATGTCCTCTCATTGCACGCAGTAACCCCTAGTTACTCTGGCTTGGTACCAGATGGTCCCACACTAGCATTAAATTGTAAATTTCTCTGTACACACACACACACACGCACGTACACAGCATCTTTACCCTGTCTTCTGTCTCCATAGGGAGGTGGCTTTGGGATATTTGACATTTGCCGCCTCCTTGTGCTCTTTCCCAAATAAGCTTTGCCACTCCCCAAAGGAAGCTTTTTTTCTATTCAGTTTTCTGAGCATAAAATATCCCGCAATAGGTTATTTATTGAAACAGTTGTGTTGAGTCACCCTTGCATTTTGGAATGAACTATACAATGTTCGATTCAGTTAACATCTATGAAGAAGCCATGTGTACTTGACATGTCCTTATTCAATTTTGGAATCAAGATCATAGCAGTCTCCTAAACTGAGTTGAGTAGTTTGACAACCTTGAAGATAGGGTTTGTCTTTACCTGTAGCACACTTCTTGGGCTGCTACAGTCAATGGGCTTATTGACACTGAAATGTTTTCCTCCTGGCCAGCCAGAAAAATCTTCCGCATTTTTGAATAAAGTCATTGGATTACAAAAATAAACAGTGAACTCTCAACATGTTAAAAACACCCCCCCAAATCCAACCTATGGAATGTGGTCAGATCAAATACATAATATATACTTGCAGAATAATATTAACTTCCTACAAATATAGAACATTAGAAAATTTTATGATGTGAAAGCTAGCATTTGGGTTCAAATCGTATTTGCAATTTAGTAAATTAGTTAGATTTTCCCCTAATCTATATTTTAGTAAGAGATATGTAGTGGGCATTCATAGGTTGCATCCTAGAATCCCAAATGAAATTGGAATCATGAAAAAAATAAATTAAATGTGAAAACTTTAACAAGAATAAAAAAGATAGGGTTTCCCTATTGATGTGATCTGGAGAGTATTTAGGGCTGGCTGGAGGTGGCTTTGGTTACCATTCTCCTTCCTCTGATGGTCACTGGTCCATGCAGGTTTTCTGCAGGCCATCATTCCGAACACTTAGCCTAGATCGTGGGGCCTGGCATCAGCTGGACTCAGGCCCCTCTCCTGCATACCTTGCTGTGGGAACTCACCTGCTCTCCCTGCCTCATCTCTCCAACTTTACAAGGGAGATAACAACACCGCCCTCACAGGAACTGTTGAAGGGATGAAGTTCACATACGTGATATGCTCTTGTGTCCCTGCCCTTAATTGTCCCTCTTTTTTGTCTTCCGGCTGTATGGCTCTTTTGTCAAGCTCCTAAGTTGAACACTAAACTCACTTTAAAAAATCTGTATTGTTTTTTGGATAAATGTATTTAAGCCTTAGCTTGGTCTTACAAATTTGGCATGTAGTGTTTTTTGAGGTCATGTACTTTTAGAAATTTTGTAATTTTCCTTATCATTTCGTCTTTCACCTAGACTCCTCCTAGATTCCTCCTGTTTAGTCCCCAGATGTATGAGAACTTTTCCAATTTATTTTGGGTTTTACTGCATTATCATAGAAGAACAATTTTATATTGTCTTTTTATGGAGGTGTCCTCTGCGGCCTGGTACACAGGTTGTTTTCTTTTAAGTTCTACAAGTGATCAAAAGGAATTTGCCCATTGGGTGTAATGGACTCTATGAGTCCACGTTAAACAATGGTGGCATTCCAACCTTCTAAATCTTTGCTCGTTTTTCACCTTCTTGACTAGTCAGTTTCCAGGAGTGCATTCACATTTCCACTACAATTTGTCTTTCTCCCTAGGGTACCATCAATCATTTTACACACACACACACACACACACACACACACACACACACACTCTCTCTCTCTCTCTCTCTCTCTCTCTGATTCTTTAGGTTTCTCTAAAATATCGACATATTTATCCACATGAATCATACTTATTAAACACTACTAACATGTCACATTTGATAAAGTATTTATGTACATGTCTTTGTCCATAAATTCATACATATGTCATGTATATGTGAGTTTATAGACATTAAAAATCTGGCTGCTTCTAAAAAAATCAGTGAAATTTGTGACTATGTATATCATAAACACATGTACAAACATATCCATGTGTCTATGGAGGTATGCATGCTTGTGTGCACGCCTGTATGTATGCCAAACAGAGCAAGAGGGTACACCCCCTGCAGGACAACCTGCCTGGTACCAAGTGCTGGTGTCAGGGGGATTAGAAGATTCCAGAAACCAGACACCAGGGTGCAACGGCTTTTACTGGATCCTGGCTGGACAGTCTAGTAAAAGCCTTTGGGAAATCCCAGGGCCTGGGTATTTGGCCAGATGAGAACTCATGGATACAGAGGTTGGAGATCACTGACTGAAAAATGTAGATTCTAAGAAGCATGTATAATATGATCTCATTTAGGCAAAAAAAAAAAAAGAAAAGAAAAGAAAAAAAACCCATCTAGATGTGTGTACATCCATAAAAAACAATCTGTAAGATATATACCAAGGTATCTTGGTCATCTCTGGATGAGGGAGTATAGTGTGTTTGGTTTTTCATTCTTGATTTTTTATACATACACACATATACACACACATATACATATGCACACACACATATATGTGCGCGCGCGCGCGCGCGCACACCCACACACACACACACACACACACACACACACACAGCTTTCCCCAAAATAGGGAGCTGACAAGAGGAGAGGAGGCAGAGAAAGTGAATACAGATTGTTCTTGCTTTCTGTTGTAAAGGGGAGCAACTCAAGGGTGATGCTGGGTTAAGAGCATTTTCTTCTTAATGTGGGTGACATAAGGCAGAAGAGACTGGAGAGGACGGGGAGTGATGGCACAGGACAGAGAGGGTATGGCTGGAGTGAAGTTCCCGAGCAGGTGAGGGCATGGGCTCCTCAAAAACAGGATGGCCCCGTCACGTGGAGGAATGGGGGCCTGAGAGAGGTGGGCAGTGAGGGGAGGAGAGGCACTCCTTGACCTGCTGCCTTCTATTGCTGTCAAGTAGAGTCAGGGAGCCAACTTTGAGAATAAACACATACAGTGGAGTGTCGCTGCTCAAATAGTTATTTTTTATAGCATCTTTAGTGTGAGAATCTACCGCTTTAAAAACTCTAAGAAATCAACTTTGAAATGGAGAGCCGCCAAACTTAACTATTAATGTAAGTCTGTATAAAGCTCTAGCCCAGACTGAAATAAACACAAAAGAGCATGACACTTGGTGGAAAAGAAAAACAAAGAAGCAAAAAAGGCAAGTGACAAACCTCTGAAGTCATACCTAGCTTTTATGCCCGATGAACATGGTTTTGCAGTTGACAGGCCGGCCACAGGGAGCTGTTGGCATCAGGTTGCCTTGGCCTTTGTGAAATCATAGTCACACGAACTTCAGAACATGTCACTTCCTTTATTTACATGGAGACAAAATGAGGCCACCAGGTGCTTCTGCCCTGCACCCTTATCCACTCATTGACCTGCACACACCAGGACAACTGGCAATAGGATATCAAAAGTGTGGATAAGGAAAGGAAGGCTGGTGCTCACCACCTGCTCTTCCCAAGAGAAAATAAAAAAGGCACTAAGAACCAGTGCATGGTGCCAAATTCATTTCTTGACATGTGACTAGTAGGTAGATCAGAGAATGCTGCTGGGTTGAGCGTGGTCATTTCTGTGAGGTGCCCAGCGAGATTCTTCTTCCTGACGGTATGGCATGACAATACTGCACACAGGCTGAACAAGGATGCTATCAAGGGGCTCCACCAAGGTGACAGCTCTGGTCACATGGGTCCTGTCATTGTGATTGCTAGGGTCTGCCTTAAGGCTCTGTCCTGCCACTCAAGGCTGTTAATTGTCACTTGTATGACTTTTCAAAAGGGGTGATCAGGCTCATACAACTGATGGATATCACAAGTGGGCCAAGAGAATACATATGAAGGATGACAGAATCAGGATTAAGTGCTATGTCATGGAATCCAGTAATTTTAGTGGACCTTGGACTCCAAGTATGACATGGCTGTTAAAGGAAGGCCACCTGAGGTGTCAAGTAGTTGGAGGACCTTGTTCGGACAGCATGCTGCTCAGGCTGTATCTGGAATATTACATTCCCTTCTGGGCCCATATTTTTAGGGTGCACTGAGCTGGCAAGGTTCTGGGGCATCCTCATGTGAAAGAATTGGAATTTAAGTTTAATCTAGAGAAGGGGACACTTGGAGCTTGCCTTTCCAACTAACATATTAAAGCCTGTCTCATAAAGTGGGTCCCACTCACTCTATTTCACCCAAAGGCAAGGCCTGGGGCCCATGGATGGAAGTTATGGGAACTGGGTTTCAGTTCAGTTTAAGAAAACTTTCAAACAATCAAAACTACAAAAAATTCAGTAGTAAGGGCCTTGCCTTATGAAAACCATCTGAGCAGAGGCAGGTGACATCTTCAGGTGGATTTCTCAAATGGAGGTGTGAACCCAAAACCTTCTCTGTCCATTCACACTCTTTATGACATCTAAGTGTACAAATGAAATGAGTTTTAAAGCATGCTTATAAAAATTTTAAGAGTCTCAAGGAAGTTGTGAGAGAAGGGGAAAAAATACTGGTGAATCAACAATTTAAGATAGGGATTTAGCTAAAGTTAAGACTTTTTTCAAAGCTCCACACAGAATAACTTCTTTAAAAGTGCTGTACTTACTTTGATGTTTCCATTTAGTCTTCACTACAAGCCTCCAAGGCCTATCTGTCAATCGTGAACTGTGCTCCAAGTGGAAGGAATGATGGACATGACCCACCTCACTGTGACAAACCCCTGTTCTTTTGAGCACTTAGTAAGAACACCGAGTGGTGCTAGGGCTCAGAGTGAAGATGTCCTTATTTGCAACCCAGATCTGTGTGCAATGTCAGAGCTAGTAAGAGTGAAAAGGCCCCAGAACCCCCACCGCAGACTCTGTTTTCTGCAAGAACATAAGCATCTAACAGCCGCTTCTAGAAAGGTGCTCTCACAAGGCATCTGTCAGGGTCCAGAATTCTTCGGAAAGGTTGGCCATGTTTGGTGTTCATAGTATTTATCTTGGGAGAGGGTCACAATTCTCATCAGCATTTCAAAGGTGTTTGTGACCAAAGAAGAGTGAGATCTGTACTCAGGGTGGACCTCAGCCCTTCCTGAGCCGGCAGCTGCAGCCTCTGGGTTGTCGTGTAGGGTGGGAGGCTGGAGAACTGATTCTGATTTCTGCCCAACTCTAAAGCACCAAGGCAGAGGAGGGATGGTTGCAAACACTTTTGCTCACAAGGACCCTGGGCCCCAAAGCCTTGACCTTTCCAACTGTGAAGGAGCATGCAGCCCCAGGCCTTGAAGGGACAGCAGATGACAAGTTCCCAAAGGCCACGACAGGGGCATTTCTCTTAAATCATGGTCACATAAGGCCTCAAGGAGACGTGACTGGTTACTCTGTCACTGTTATTACTGATTTAGTTACCATCTTTCCTGACTAAGTACAAAACACATCAAAGAACTGCCTTATTGTCAGTGGTATCTTATGCTCAAATTCACACAAGTAGCCATATCTGATTATCATGAAATACTACCTGTCTCCCCACCAGATAATCCCACCCACCTACATGTACCAGTTGAGTCGATAAATAAAAAGTATTTCAGCACTGTCTACATTGAGAATGGGAAGGGGTAAGACAGAGAAGTGGAGCCCAGACCAATATCAAGAGATGTTCCCCTTCTCCAGAGACCTTTACAAAAAAGGCTGTTACTCATCCATCTTAAAAGACTCTAGCCCTTTTTAGCAGAGAAAAGGAAGTGAGCCATTAATGACCCTTCTACTCAGGTGGTTTTAAGTAGCTAATGTCTTAAAGTGCCTCAAAACCGAGTGTGAAGGCCAAGGGCTCAGCCCATGCACACTCCACATAGGCATCGGGCGGGCCTTTAGGTAAAACCAGGACAGGGCGACTGGTGGGGTCTCCAGGCCACACCTTGTGAGAAACAATGACACCAAGACTCTGAATAGTTGATTTTATATTGCATGATTTTCAAAATATAGATTCAGGAATTTGCAGAATATTTTCAGTAAGAGATCTAACAGAAATGTTTTGCCTTTCAATTTAAAAACATTTGCTATTATTGACTGAAATGATGACACACCAACAATCCACCCATGTTCATATTAAATCTGTAATCAGAGATGGCGATGTACAAATATACAGTAAATTGTCACTTAAAAACACACAAGAACTGGACATGCTCTATACTTCTCTTTTAAAATGATTCTGTATAATTTTCACCAATTGAAACACACATAATAGATTTTATTATAAAACATTTGGCAATGTTACTTCTGAGATATGCAATCTGTTGTATTCACTACCGGTGTGAAATGCCGGAGGCTTTAAATAGCTATCAACCCGACGGCCTCACCCTTACCACTGGCCTCACCCTTACCACCATGTGCAGGACCCCGACGAATCCAGATTAATCCAGTATTGCACTCAGCCTTTCAGTAGGGACTGCAGCTGTCAGTGACCAGAGATGGGCCCCCAAGGGTTTCTCCTTTCAGCCCTGCTGCTCTGAGTTTTGCATCCCATATATAAGGACAGAGCCATGCTTGGGTCTCCAGGACCATAGCTGATCAGCAGTGAGCAGCATGTGCTTCTAGAATGCTCTCCTACTTGAACAGATTCTTTCTGCTCTCTGCAACCTGTACTTGAAATCAAGACCCCGCACAAGGGAGGAAGTCATTTCCGTTTTGACTGAAAATGAAGCCAACAAACAAAATAAACCTAGTCCAAATTCCAGGCTAATAAATTACCTGGTTTATAAAAATATGTGTCCAAAATAGTTACTTCCAGGGTCGTGTATAATATAAATTACAAAAATAAAAGAGAGAATAGAAAAAATTGAGCTCATTTTCAGTTCTCATCCACCTCAGTATTCGTCCATCATGACCAGTTTGGAACCACACCCCTCGCCTCGCCCGGGAGGGCGCCCCTGGGAGGGCCAGGTGTTCCCATGGAGCTCTGTGCCACAGTTCTAGGGGCACTGGCCTCTACCTGATGGAAGGTGGTCCTGGCAGGAAACCAGCCCACACCGACGTGGGCTCCTCTGTGAACGCAGGGGGGAATGAGTGAGCAGGTGGCCAACTTGTGGCCCCTGGCTGCACTACCAACAGCAGCTGGTAAGTAGGACCTTGATGTGCCCTCAGCACCCTGTGCCACGTTTGCATAAGCCTAGGGTAGATAATGCATTTTAAAACTCCTTTTTGTTTTTCTTTTTAAAGACAGATTTAAAGAATGTTTAGAGAATGTAGATTAAAGAGGGGGCCATTTTAAGATGCTTTTTTTAATGCATTGTGATAACTGCTTACTACACCATCAGGCCGCCCCAAATGAAACTGCCTCAAGTCCTATAACAAGTGTTTCTACCTCAGTCCAAGTCAGTGTTTGCATCTTGCCCTTGAATGTATCTAAACCTTACAATATAAAACTATTATTTCAACATTAATTTTGCTCATCAAAGGTCCCACTTTCCAGAGATAACACCAACCAATGAGATACAACTGGTGCAGAGAGAATCATATATTGTAGATAATATTTATAATAAACTTTTTTATCAAAATTCCTCCTCAGAACAATTCTATAGACTGTTGATCCAACAGCTTTCAAAACAATTAAACACAAGATATGAACCTGGAACAGAATAAGCACAAGGTAAAAGCACTATTAGCACAGGCAGCCAAACTGTGGCCGTAGTAACTTCACTTCTGCAGTGACACTTCAATAGAGTATCTCAGTGACTTTTGAATAATTTCCAAATCAAAGAGTCTGAAAGTATCAATTTCAGGTGAGCAGTTTTAAATCAGGAAATAGTCAATGGTTAATCACTACTCTTTCAGGCCTTTCCTCCATATCCCTCTGAGTTTTACCCGAACATTCACGGATTTCCTTGAGGAAAAGGAGACGCCTTTACAAAGTGGAAAACCACAAGAAGCAGGCGTTCAGAATCAGCCTTGCTTCCTAAAGAAAACCAAAAGGGATTCACACGGTTTCTCTCAGTAAAGAGAGAAAATTAAGTAAGAACGTTGTGTTAGCAAGGGAAATACTGCCTGTGAAGTCACAAATACCTTGAAGGGTAGAAGATCAAAACGGACCCAGCCCTGCCTGGGCCAGTGTCGGCACTTGGTCCAGTCCGTGCCTGCGATCACTCCTGTGATCATTTCGTACGATTTTACTCTAACAGGAGGAAGTGGATTCAAGGATCTATCTGCCATCAGATTACTGAAATGAACTGTTAGGTGGCTAATACAGAAAATGATTTTCTAAGTAACATTTTAAATTAATAATAAGTCTAGAAGACCAGGTAAAAAGGAGTTAGAGTAGATTGGATTTTAAAGGTATACGTATTTTAAGCAGCACAAAACGAAACTTAAAATTTTATCATGCAATAAAACTGAATGTACAACCATCCCAGACTAAGACGATTTGAAGAGAACAAATGTGCATGTTAAGTGTCCTGGCTTTAAAAGGATAATTCTCAGCCCCAAACATGGCAAATTTAAAAAAAAAGTTCTATTTTTTATTTATTAAATAGATTTAATTATATTCCTTCTGAAATACAAAAGATAGAATAAATCATACCATAAAAGAAGGTAAGAAGATAACATGATGGTGGCCAATTACTACACATAAATCTATTTTTTTCTGGACAGACACCAAAGTACTAAAGAGGATTAAGAGATAATTCTAGAAGCAGCACTACCTGGAAGACTATTTGGCATTTAAATACTGATTTCCAAAGTGCTAGATGGCAAGTTGGAGCAAGCATTTGTGGTCACATGCATATAAGTCCCAACAGTTACTGAGGATGAGAAATTGTCACTACAATTACTGCACAATTAAAAAAAAACCCCATCCATTCTAATTGCTCACCTGAAATGACCTTGAACACAATCTCTAAAAGCGTGGCTTGCACTTTTTTCCTTCACACACAACCTGCATCGTTTTATAATCTATGCAGGCAACCCTATTAGGACTGAGCAGGGGCAAGGCATCATGTTTCTTACATGCAGAACATGGAGTTTTTCTATTTGGTTCTGTCAACTCCCGAGCATTTCAGGCCCATGGAGGCAAGACTTCCTCCCTGATGAAAACTTGCTATTTCTAACTCATCATCGACAACCTTCAAGGGGTCCCGTCGAGGCGTCGAGACTGCTGTCTGTGTCTGAGGCCAGCGTCTGCTCAGTGGACATGGATGAAATGTCATTGATAGATGATGACTGAGAAGGAGTGGCGTGGCTGCTCACTGCTGCATCTGTGCTAAGAGAACCACACATCATGAAACCTGAGGCAGGACACGCTGCACACCCAAGCAGTGAGACTTCAGGCCACTCCCCACTCTGTCCGTAGTACTTTCCTATCCTATTAGCATAGATAAGAAGTTAGTCAACAGTACATTTTGTGCTTTTCCTGGAGTTTTTCTTTAGGCCCAAAATCCCAAACATCCTTTTGTTCATTTTATTTTTGTTTCAGAAATCCCCCAACCTGGCATTTTAAGGCAAATGAAACTATCCTATTTCCTACTACCCATATTTTAGTCTGGTTTGAGCAAAACTAAAATGTCCAGGTACTCAAAGGTGTTTGCAGTCTTAAATTTGTGCTTAGTTAACAAAAAGCACTTAAACTAGTGCTGAAGTTATATAACGTCTAGACGCTTGACACGTCACACTGAATTTAAAATGCAGGGATAAAAAGTAAGCAGTGCAGTCTGCACTTCTGCGTGTGCGTGCACACTTTCTATTGGCAGGAGAGAAAAAATATATAACTTAAGAGTTTCATTTGGTAAATGGGTAACATCCCAGACTCAAGTCAACACCACATGTTGTATCTCTAATGATCAGATGATTACTTTGTTGTTAGTCAGGCTTCGACCAAAGGTAGGTCAAGGAGAAAAATGGGGTAACTACATGAACAATTTTCTCCAAACCCTCCCCCCCCCAAATTCCATTTTACCTAGATTCACATTAATTTTCTTTCTTAACTGGATGGGGCTGGTACAAAGAGGCTCGCACATATTGAAAAGGCTTTAAATTCCATTTCCTCATCTATAAATGGAGCTGACAGCAAGTGTTGTGAGGACGAAACACAAATGTTTATAACGAGGCTAGTTCCCTACCTGGGCCCTCAGTAACATGTTAGCTGACACCCTAAGGACAAACCAAAACGGGGAGACTAGTTCACACCAGTTTTCAAATCCCGTGCTAGTTGAGCTGGCACTGAACACACTGCTGCCATTTAGAGAAGCTGAATATGGAAAGAAAAGTGTGATCACACTAGTAAAGCGATGACTAACCTGAAGGCTGATCTTTTACAACACCATTCTTGCTTCTCTCTTCCCAATCCATGACTTCTTTGTAAATTAGCTCTGCAGATAGAAACACAAGTTAAAAGGTTTCATCAATTTCTCTGTGTCTCTAAACCCTGCTTCCAAACCGACTGGAACCACTACACGGGTGCTGGGTATTATTTTTAATTGATACACAGTTCACTCAGAAATACAGTCGATCAGCACCAAAATATCTGTTTTGATCCATTATATCTTTTCAACCCAATATTTAGGCAGCCAAAAACATAGCTGGTTCTGGATCCACAGGGTGTTTTATGGGATGGGGGTGTGTGTGGAAAGAGGAGAACTAGTAAAGTGGCTCTCACAGAACATTTTAAAGTACCGGGTGTTCTCACACCAGTTTGCACACATTTCTCTCCATCATCACTGTGATTCTCCAAACATGACCGGCTGCCACAGATGGGCTAGAAGCCCTCCAGACTGGCCAGAAATTAATTAAATATCTAACCTTTTTCATGACTTCAACCTGAGTTTCCTCAATTTTCTTTTGTAAGAAAAACTAACTACCTATTAGGTAAGCAAATAGGGATTCCTAAAATTTTAGTATTCATGAAATAAAATGAGCACATTGCAAGCATTTCCTGAGGCCTTTTGCCAGGGATCATGGCTGTGTGCAACGCAGTGCTAAGTGTGTGACCACAGGTCGCTGTCACTCTGGGCACTGTGGAGGAGCCTTGGGCAAGATGCATCACCGCTTTTGACTTGTCCTGACCACAATTCTCAATAACTCCTGATTCTACTTTTTAATAAAAAATTGTTAGTTCATTTCAGTCTCTTTACTGCTAGGTTAATTTGTGGTGGGTTGTTTGGTTAATCTTACAGTGGTAATGATAACTATTTGCATATTTTTTATCTGCAATTGTGCCCAAATTCTATTTTAAAATATATATACAACTAAATGGCTTATAAACAGCAGAAGTTCACATGACCCCAGTGAGGTCCCCATGTCTGCTTTATAAGAGGCCTGTAATTGGGGTCACTCAACATTTCGTAATGTATCGTCAAAATAAGGGCACACAATGACTGAGTTCATTTTACGAAGATTTAATGATGAAAGATCATGTGAAAAGCCCTTATTTTTCTCTTTTGAAGCAAATGACATGCAATTCATACACGTTCCTCTCTAATTCTGTTGTCTTTGAGTTCTCCTAGGAAGTGGGAAGAGAGGATAATGCAGTTTCCTGCCCTCATCCCAAAGGCTGCTGTTGAAAAGTAAAAAGCTGCCCTTTATAGGACTTCCAGAAATGTCACAAGTGAGGGTCAAAACAAGCTCTGTCTTTACCTTTCCATTCTTCAATTGCATGTTCTCTTTCTTCCAACTGGGCGTCATAAATCTGAGGTGGTGGCTAAAAATTAAATTACATGTAAAGTCAACAGTTCACAAAATAAGGAGACATGAGGAAAAAGGTATAAGCATCTGAAAGACTTCTCGCATATTTATGGTATAGATGTAATCTCATTCACACATGGCTTACGAAAGATTTCTTCATAAGTGTGGTAATTACATCAGTTTCAGAATCAAAATAATTAAGAAAAAATTAACCAAAAAAAAAAAGTAGAGCTATTATGGTCCTCTGCAAACACTATAAAGATATCTGCTCAAATGTAATTATAAAATGAGTCATCACAGGTTACTTCCTAGAGATCCACCCTGGACAAGGCGCTGTGCTAGCAAACACGGAAGATGCAGAAGGTGGTGAAGGTGGTTCGGGTTTTTAGGTCTTCTCGCTAGAACCCCCAAACCCAACCCCTAACTCATCAATGTACTGTTCCAAAAATTTGCTTTAAAAATCCATGTTTATATTCCAGAATCTTTTCATATAAAAGAATGTTTAAAATGGCGGTCAAATCCCTAGACCAAGACATAAAAATGTGTTCCATTGATGGCATAAAAGCAGCATGCTGCTATGTGGTTCTTTCACTCACAACTCAAGAGCTGCTATGGGAAAATTCACATGAGTACCAGCTCAGAAGCAGGCTCCCTTTGCATGTGCCTCTGGGAAGGACAAACTGTGACCCACAAATTTCTTAGCCTATCTGGGTGCCTGAACAAGATGATGTCACCAATGCCCAAGGCACAGTGTCAGGTACACAACGGAGGTTTAAAAATGGTGACACAATGATCATAAAGATAATTATATTGCCACAGCATAAACACATTCACTCCCAAGGTACTCTGAGCTAGAGCTGAGGAATAAGTGTCCCAAAGGAGTTGTGACCCCTGGCACATGGCCTCTTTGTGATCAGGGGTCCTCTTAAATGTAGGACTTGCTATCCTTATGTAGACATTCCAGGCTGACAGGCAGAAACTGGGGGAAAGGTAAGACCTGCCTCCACTGGTCAGTCTTTCCATGAGAGCAGCTTACCGCTTCCGCTTCTGCGGGGTCATACCAAACAGTGATGTAAGGGTGACGCAAAGCTTCGTCCACGGAGATGCGCTTGTCAGGGTCTATCACTAACATTTTTGATAACAAATCTCTGGCTTGACTTGCTAGAGTGAAAACAAATATTAGATTAATTACTCATGCTGTTAATCTGAAAATCTCACAATAAAGAACTAAATGTGACATCACAGACACTGCAAAGATGTATTGACTTTGAGAATTTTTTGACAGGTTCAACATCAACAGTCTTTTTCTTTATGAGGAAGTCAAGCAGTCTCTTTCGCCAGAAACCAGGCTTTCAAGTGTGGTTTCAGCCTCTGGGCTGGGGGAGAAGCACAGGGCAATTAAAGTTCACACGCATAGCAGAGTAGAGATGGGGCTTTTCTGACTGAGGTAGTTGATCTTGAAGTGAAGAGAAACAAATCTATTCTCCTTTAAACCACATTTCAGTGGTGGGCACAGGAGGCAGGTGGGGGAGGGGCTTTTTAAAAATTGAAATACTATAATTTGGCTTTGACTCTTGAACTGGACTAGATCTTTATTCCAACTTTCTTTAAACCTGAAAACTTGAATTCCAATTACTGCAATTAACGTAAGTGTTTTCAAACTGAAACTAAGTCTTTATACTTTCTCTCTTGCAACTAGCTTTCCTTCTAGCCTGTAAATGGCTTTACTTGAGGATTTCAACTATTTTATCTCCCAATGTTCATAGGTTTTAGAATGCAAACATGAAAAATGAAAGCTTCACCAAGATTATGAAAACAAGTAGAAGAAAAGAAGGTATCTTACTTTTAATTTTGTCTCGTTCTGATTCTGATGGGAATATCCAATCTGGAAAGAGTTCTTCAAATTTGATTCCAGGATACTTTGGTCTGTTTTCTACATAATTCCTCACGGTTGGCTGAAGTTTCTTCATGAAATCTGCAGATGGTGTTCCTAGTTGCTCAATAACTTTATTCCATTGATCAATATCTAAGGAGTCTCTTGAGGAAAATACAACTGAAATGCCTTATATTCATATAACATGAAGCAGTATTCAAAGTAAAACTTAAATTATATTTACACCTGCCAACAAGTAATTAACTAGGTCACCAGAAGCATTTTGACATGATATTAAAGTTTGGGTTTCCAAGTTTAGACCATTTAGAAAAACTCTTTAACATTCTGCATCTTTATAAACTATGATCACAAGTTCATTAAATCAACACGATTAGGTCTAAATGTCTTCCCATTCTAGATCAAAATAAAGTTATTCTGTAACTGAAGAATACTTAAGACAGAAATGCTTAAACATGAAACCAGACAGTAATTCCATAGTAAATTGAAATTGGTTTTCGTGCTAAGCTATGTTAGGAGAACTGTGGATTACCAGGGTTCACAGGGCTCTTGGCTTCCTGAACCCTCACCTTATCCTTTCCCAGGGGGCCATGGGCCTTCCTGTGGCTGGGCTTATATTGAGTAGTGATAGCTTTCAGAGGTCACTGTGTTTTACTTGGCGTCGACCCCAGCTATCACTGCGAGACCTAGGAGTGCATTTTATTTCCTCTTGAAGTGCATGCCCTGGGTTTCAGACTCCACTGTACATTAAATGCTCTTCAGGTGGTAGGCAGTCAAGCTCCCTTGGGTCTCAACTTCCTTATTTGTGAAATGCAGACAATACAAGCTTTGCCTACTTCACAGGGGGCTTAATGAGCGTGGAAAGTGATTCTGACCCAAAGCAATTATGAAGGAATGCAAACTATAAACAGCAACTTGAAAAAAGGACAGACTGAGGTATTCCTAGAAAAATGAAATTTCATCACTGTGAAAGAACTGAGTAAACAGACATCAGTTTTTCCAAAGAATAAACAACACTCAAAACTTCCAAAAAGTAGGCCTTCCGCAGACCTGCCCGCTCGGGAAATGGGTTTTGGACATTCAAATCACTAGTCTGTTCTCTCTCTTCACATCTCTGTTCCCGCATATTGATGAATTGTGTCTGAATTTTATTTACCTATTTAGCTCCAAATACTGCTCATTATCACTGGTGTACCATCACCCTTTTGCTCTCCAATGGAGTGTTCCATCGCCAACCAAACATGATCTTTCCCCACTATTAAAACAGCAGTGTTATAAACCCGTTAATACGGGCTTTTGGTCCCTTATCTGCAGCTTAACCACCATTCTCACCTGCAGCAAAAAAGAGACTTCTACTTATATCTCTAAGCCCAGCTTCTGGTTCTCACTTAAACACCCTCTTGTCAGGCTATTCCCCCATCACTCCATAAAAACCTGCCCATCGAGGTTGCTGGTGACATTCCCTCACCCCAGTGGTCAATTCCTAGTCTTCTCCTTTTTGACTGTCTACTCGCCTCCTTCAGTAACTCACTTCCTGGCCTCCAGGCCTTGCTCTCTGGGAGGGCCTCTTACTTAGCTTTGCCAGCTCCTCTTTTCTCCACCATTCAGAGGATGTGGTCTTCTCTGCTACACTCACTACCATTCTCCAGCTTTGCACAGTATTGGCAGACCACTCTTTGCCCTTGACACCTCCACTAACCTCTCAGCACCCTAAGGAGGCTCTCAGAGGGCTGAGCATCCAAACAGATGCAGCATCTCAGCCCTCCTCACCCACCAACCCCATTATCCTGGTCTCCTTGCTTCAGTCTCCACCCTTGCATCTACCCTCAGCTCAGCAGCCAGGCCATCCTCTTCCAATGTAAGTCTGATAGGAGCCTAGGAAAGTGTGGGTGCTCAAAAAATATCTACTGGGTTCATGGTAAACAGCCCTGTCTACAGTCTACAGGGAGTGAGCCAGGGAGGACAATTCCAATAAGCCCTGGTGTGCAAAGGCACCGTTGTACTCTCATTATACCAAAGGGGAACCAAGGCTCAGGAAGGCCTGACTCCTCAAGGTTACATATGTGAGAGTCAGAACTTGGGCCCACGGTGGACTGGCTAAAGCTTTCACTTTCTTATAGGTCATGGGCAGTGGGCAGTGGGGAAAGTGGGGAGACAGGAGTTTCTTCTCTGCCCTGGGTCACAAATCTAAAGAAAATCTATGGAACTGCAGTCTGGTTTCCAGAATCTTTCTATTCCCGTAATTTTTAATCTAATGTTTGAAAAAATTGGCAAAATTATCATTGGAAAGTGATGTTAATCTCTGTATGCGTTCTGAGAATGACATTAAGTGACTTTATATATATAACTATTAATTAATGACATAAAATAGAAATTTTAAATTACTTAATGAAGCACAAAAAGGTATCCACATTTTTCATTTTTGTACTTTCTAAAGAAAACTTTTTTTTTAATAAACATAGGAAAGGCACAAAATGTATAAGAATTAAAAAATTGAATGTTAAGTAGATGCTTCTAAATTATTTATCTTTAGAATACATCAACTTTTCTGTTTTTAATTGAGTTTATTTGTAAAAGAAGGCCTCCTTACAGTTTGAAAGAACTGAATCTAAGGTAAGCTGTGGGAAACTTCTAGAAAACTTATCAGAAAATAAAATGATGTATTTAACTTCATATAAAATCTGTGATGCAGAAAATGTAGAAGACGGTACATAAAATGACAGGAAAAAACTTTTCATTCCAAGTTTGTGTTGTGAAGAATTTATATAATAAGAAACCACCCTCATAAAATTATAAAAACTAAAGTTACTTTAAATAAAGTTCATACGAGCACTGACTACACTGCTTGATTTCCTTTAAAATTAACCATCAATCTACCAATGAACAGAGATCACTTTAAGTGTATATAACAAAACAAAATCAAAGACTAATGAAAATATTAAATGGTTGGAACACAAATGAAAAAAGGGCATATGCAAAGAATCATGCTAGAGTAAAACACATTAAAGATGGAAGAATATGAAGAATATGAGGAAAGATAGATATTATATTATCTATTAACCTTCACACTATATGTCATTAATATTGTTTCCTGACCATAGGATAAGTTAATCTTTTTGCATTTTTTACTTATTTAGATTTCCCAGTGTGTCACAAAATAACCTTCTGGATGGATCTTTTAAAAATATCTACAAACTGTCAGCAGAGTAACAAATAAAAAAATTAACCAAATATTGTTCCTCCCAAACTTTCCTTCTAACTTTTTCCATTTAGGTTTTATGCAG
Organism: Macroglossus sobrinus; assembly: GCA_004027375.1. Classification (NCBI taxonomy): domain Eukaryota; kingdom Metazoa; phylum Chordata; class Mammalia; order Chiroptera; family Pteropodidae; genus Macroglossus; species Macroglossus sobrinus. The sequence goes on from PVKZ01003542.1 coordinate 98,065, forward strand.
TGTTGCTTTAGTTCTTACTTTGGGCGGGGGGCAGTATTTAATGCATACTAATAATAACAAAATAGTATATTAATTGAATTATACAAGAAGAGTGGCCTATTAAAGTTAAATAGCAACTTGCCTAGTTAAATTAATTCAATGAACTAAATAAAGTCTTTTCATTTAAATATCAGAATACATTTGTCAAAGAGTAAATAAATTTTTATAAGTTATTTTTGATAAAATTAAGACCAAATGTAATTGGTTTAACTTAATTCTAAGCCTCAATAAAATCATTACAGGTAGTCAAGTAAAAAAGAAGATGTAAAACTGAAACATTTGGTTTGTGACACTAATTTAACAAACATAATAAAGCCCCCTTAAAACACAGTCTGGAATTACGACATTTTCCTTTTGCACTCCTGCTGCCTTTGGCGTTTATAGGAAGCATGGCCGGGAAGGTCCCGGGAAGGATACGGTCAGTGCCTTGGAATATCACACAACCTTTCACCAGCTCGCCCATGATGCAACCCACTGACCAGATATCAACTGAAAATAAAATGAAATGACAAAATTATAAAGTGCCATGAATAAAACAAAAGTGAGGAAAAGAATTCTAACAGTGCACTAAACATACAGATGTGGAAGAACAAACTGCTTTAAGGGTGAACTTCACACGATATGAATGATTGCTGAGCTCTGTTGTAGCCCCCAGTTTGCAGCAATCTAGGGTTTTAGTGCTAAAAATATTGATACTTGAAAAAGCAAACAAAACCCCGGAAACAAGAAGTTCCTGTCCACACAAAGTTGTTTCAGGCCACACGGCTACCTCCCCGGCCCCATGGCCAGTGCAGGGTCTCCCTGTGAAGGATACAGTCTCTTCCTGGAAACAGGACTTTATGGAGGACCATTTCTGCCATGATGCACCCGACAGACCAGATGTCCACTACCAAACACCAGGTGATTAAAACCAGCAGGAGACCCATCTTTCCTCATACCCCCCTCCCATACAAGGACAAACCCAGCTTGCCAGTGGGAGCTTCTGTAAAGCACGGACTCCATACCTCTGAACCAGCTGAGGCCTGAGAGAGCCCGGCAGAGAGAGGGCTATTTAGTGCCCCTGCTGATGGGGGCATGGTGGGAGAAGCTAACTGGGAATCAGAGTTTTTGTCCCTTCCACAGAGGACAACAGAAGCCCACAGAACTGTCTCTCAGAGTGGGGACATGGGTCACAGAACGTTTAAATAAACCTGAAGCAGATATGATACTCGACATTGGGGCAAACTTTCAGATTTTTTTAACCAAGTAAATGCAATTTCATTCTTTTTGACAAATCTGTCAAAAGCTAAGTTTGAAAGAGCTCTGAGATTGCTAGAATGAGTGAAGTTTTGATATTCAAAACTGATTTTATGTAAAAGAGAATATTTTGTATTATTCCATTTATATAAAGTTCAAAAACAAGTGAAACTAATCTATGGTGCTAGGAATCAGTATCATGGCTTCCCTTGCGGGTTGAGAGCTGGTGGGGCCCTAGGGAGGCCTCAGGCAATGCTGGTTTATGTGGGTGTACTCCTGTCAAATGCACACTTGAGATTTGCAAACTTTTCTACAAGTATGTTATACTTTGATGAATATTCAAAAATATTTATTTCAAATGTGAATGATTTTAACTAATGGAAATATAAAGTTAATTATTTCTTAACTGTGGACTATGATAACCTACCTATACGTAACACAGTCCCCATGAAATATTTTATGTAAGTGATAGGAAAGAGAAAAAAACTAGTGATGACCAATAGCATGACTTTTAAACATCTCAGCCTCTTCCAGCTGTGTCTGTACTCACCATTCTCTTTGTAGCCCATGCCCAGGATGACTTCAGGTGCCCGGTAATACCGTGTCACCACATAGGGAGTCATCATAAAGTTGGTGCATGCGGTCCGGGCCAGGCCAAAGTCCAGGATCTTAAGGGTGCAGTCTGACTTCACTACAATGTTGCTAGGTTTCAAATCCTAGGAAGGAAATGGTTGAAATGAAGAAAATGAACCAAAGCATGCTAAAAAAACAGTCTTGCATTGACAAGGACCCGTGAGGTCAGTGACTACTACAGTATACAAGTGTCGGCAGAAAGAGAAAAGATGGAACTGAACCTTTGCATTTTGGAATGATTTCAGAAAATCCTATTCTTAAACCGAAATGAATAAGATCAGCCTGAAGAGGTCAGATGGTTGCCCTCAGCCCCATGGGGAAACCTTCAAGATTTTTATGTTTAAAACTTTCTGAGAGCTTCCATACCCCTCCTGCCCACTCTCCCTTGGCGCTTGGTCACCCTTCCATTCCCAACACTGGCTTTTTCCTACATAATTTACATCTTCCAGCAGCTGCCCTAAAAAAAGTGAATACAAATAAAGTTAATTTAATAATATATATAAAATAATAATATATTTTATTTGATCCCACATATCTATAGCACTGAGAAAAGAGTGAAGACAGGGACTGTATAAAATGGAGCCACTTTCACCAAGGTGCTAAAATTATTTAACATTATGAAGATCAAGGCATGAGACTAGGCTCTATGCTTGTTCTAAGTAGCCTGTGAACTTAAACTTTTTGAACTTTTTAGTCCTGTGTCAATGCCTGGATACACATCTGGACACACACCAGACCTCTGGGTAACTCCCTGAAGGATTCACATATCCAGGCCACCTGACATCCATTATCCAGACCATGTAAGAGAACCAGACCTCCTGGCACCCATCATGTGGGTGATAACCACCCTGGTCTACTCCTAGGGTTGAGAACGCAGGGCTGGTTATTCTCAAGAATGCACTTTTACCGTAAGAACGCTTAACTTTTCTCTCTTCTTTGGCACACCTCCGGGTTTTGGTCTAGTGGTGTTCCTAGTGTGCAAACTCTAAGACCCTTGAATAGATCTATCGTTTATTTCTAGCCAAAGCCTCTAGACTTTTTTTGAGTTTGTTTGATGGTATTATTATTTCAAAATGTAACCCACATATAAAAATTATTAATGAGCTATTTTACATTCTTTTTTTGGTACTATCACATTCAATTATAGTGTTCAACAGCCTCATGAGACTGGTGGCTACCCTACTGGACGGCAGGGGGCTAGAAATCTGATCCTGCAACATGGCTTTTATTCCTTGGAAAAAGTCCACCACAATCAACAACCTCAGCACCCTACCTACACCCTCCCCTGGGACCCACCATCACCACCATGTCTCCAGTGCTTCCCAATATGGCTCTGTGAGAGGAGGCCCCTCTGTGCTCCTGGCTCTCAGCATGGAGCCTGACAGAACCGATGGGCAGAAGCTGCTTGCTGAGGAGCACACATATCACACTCCGCCATGCTCAATGCTTGAACTCAACTCCTACAGTTTTTCCCTTGTAACTCTGGGGCCTTTCTTCATGCCCATCTCCAAACTCCACCCCTCCTCAGGCCCCAGGAATCTGACTTTTGCCCGGAGACACCAGCCTGCAAAGTCACCCCAGAAACTGTGACTTCTGGACAATTTACATCTATTCTATTCACAAGTTTTCCAATGTGTAGCTGCAGTGTCAAACTGCCAAGTCACAACACAGAGAAGGACCCAGGAGCACTAGACCCAGCACCTGACTTAGAAGTTTCCAACTGATGTGCCATAAGTAGGCACATGGTGCTGCAAAGTGTCACTGAGATGAGCAGAGAACCATTTAAAGATGACGACAGCTAACGTTCTATTTTATTACTAGTAAATGCTCTCTTTCTAAATTTCCCAGATTCGGGAAAACGGAAATTACAAATATAAGATTAAAAACATGGTGAAAATTCCCAACAAGCCCCAAGAGATGCCCTGAGCACTGTGTGCCTCACTGTAGGGAAGTCCTGGGGGCGCCCTCACCCCATCCCCCATATGAGCTGCCATTCTGTACAAGAGAAAGCAAGCCAGTGTTTGTTTCTAGTTTCCTTTTTTAAAAGCAAAGAATATAGAAAGAATAGGCATTTTAGAATACAAACTACTAAAAGGTAAAATGCGAACTTCACACACAAAAAATTACTTGAAAACCCCAAATGACGAGAAAACTGTTTTTAGTCTCTCCTGTGGCGATGAGAAGAATGGCAATATCCAGTAGTGACGGGGGAAGACCCTGACACAGTTGTGGGGATGGCAGTGGGTTCTTTCTTTCTAGAAGGCTGATATTTTAAAAATCTGACTGTCTCTACTTTACCATCCAGCAGCCATGCAATCCAACCTGGCTGGGAACAAAAGCAGAGTCACATGAATGAGGGGGACAGAGCAACACCTGGCCAGCTCACAGAACCCAAGTGAATTAGGAAACACGCTCATACTTTACTGTCACCTGCTGAAAAACTATGATAAAATGCTAACTGGGCTGTTTACAATGGGGAGGGTCATCCTGGCAGGACTGAGAGAGAGAGCTGGCCTCCTAGTGGCCCCAAGGAGGTGGTTAAAGAGGTCCCAGGCCCCAAAGGCCCCCATATGCTCGGCCACTCTCCCATCAGCTCCTCACACAACCAGAGACAGCTTTCTAGGATGAACTGAACTTGTAGTTTCAAGATAAAAACAGTTCTGCCCCTTCAAATCTTAAAAGCCATCCAAAACAAGGAAAACCAGAAACACAAGTCAAAATACAACCGACAAATCTGGGGGCCAGACCCACAGAGTCGTCTCCCTGGGTAGCATCCAAGGTCACACAAAACACCTGTAACTGAAGAGTAGAGGGGTGGCAGGGCTGAGGCTGTGGGAGGGAGCACAGGAAACAGTGAAACTGATGAAATGGCTAGCACATTTGAATGCACTGGGAGAAGCCTCAGATGCCTGGCAGAAAGCTGAGAGTCAAATCAGCAATAAGAACACCGAAAACGGCTTCCTCCTTGAAAACTAAAACAAAACAATACCAACAAAACTCAAACAAATAGAAGACATGTGTCGTTAACTCCATTGATAAAATGGTGAAAAGAAAAAAAATATTTTTTTTGTATAAATGTATGGCTGGGCTATGGAAAGCATTTATACAGTCATGATGATGTAAAACCTAATATGGATATGGATCCAAAGCCAGTAACACTGTAAATACTGGGTGGGTGGGGAACAGGTAAGTGAGGGTCGCAGCTGGTGAAAGAGAACTAAATCAGTATCCTATGCTCCAAATTTTAAAAATCAACTAATAGAGATCTAATCACATTAAGACATGGAGATAAACACTAAGACAATAGCTAAAAAATCTAAAAGGTTTGTTTCTGGGAAGAGTGAAATAAAACAGAAAAGGGAATGAGGTGGGGAACTCTTTTTTAAAAAAATAAATATTTGTAGAAGAAGAGGGGGAATGGCGTAGATGATAGAGGCTCTGTTCATCCCTCTGGTGACCAAATCAAAGTCGTGATGGAAACGAGGAGCAAGTAGCAAGGAAAAATCACCTGGAGCTAGATGAATAAGCCATACAACTAGGGAGAAATCCAAGAAATCAACCTGCAACAGCAGAAGGTCGGATGGAGTGAGGACGTGGGGCTGCCCGGTCCTGAGTGGCTGAGTGAGACGGAGGCTGAGGCAGTGGCAGTGGCAGATAGATGCCTCTTAAAGGGGCTGTGTCCTCAAGTGGATTTTCGCAGTGATGGACCTGCTCGCTCTGAGCGCCAGTGCCAATTCAGCTGTGTGCAGGGAGCACCAGGAACTTACAGGGAGACATTGTTGGAGTGAGAGCTGAGGCAAGACTTGCTCTGTACAGATGTCCCTGTTGAGCCCTCCCCTGTCCCTGTGCACAGACACAGCGCCGCCATAGCCATGACATCATCAAACTGGATAAGAGAGGTTGTTCTACCCAGAGGCTTCACTGAAACCTCGCCTCCCTCAAATTGCAGCTCCACCCAAGCCACATCCAGGTATGTCCTCAGCGAGTCAGGTGCTCCTTGCAGACCAGTGCCTAGACTCACACTGGAGGCAGCTGGTCTCAATTTCTGGTGTGGCCTTTTGAGGCAACTGTAAGCATAGCATCTGTAGATTGCTTGTTGAATCCTAACATGTGGCCCTGGATGGGGAGAGGCTTGGGCTAAGTTTGACCTGCAGCTGAACCCCTCTCAGGACTATGCCACTGGACACTTACTTTACAAATACACAATAATAAGACCAGGAAACTTAGGAGCTTTGCTGAGTACATAGAAGCAGACATGGAAAAGCAGCCAAAATGGGAAGACAAAGAAGCAGAAACCATATGAGGGAACAGAACAGAGATCCAGATATAATGGTGTCAAGTAATCTAACAGATGCAGAGTTCAAAACACTGGTTATAAAGATGCTCAATGAACTTTTGGGAAGTGTTGATAAATTCAGTGAGAACTTCAACAGAGAGATAAAAAACATAAAAATGGAAATGGAAATTATAAAAGGTAACCAGTCTGAAAGGAACAACACATTATCTGAGATGAGAGTACATCTCAGATAATGGAATAAAAAAAAAGAATAAACAAAGTGAATAAAGAAAAGGATCAAATGCTCTGTCTAGAGGATGGGAAAGCCAAGGACACGTAAGCAGAATGGCCAGAAGAAAGATGCTAAGACTATAAAAATAATTTAAGGAGCATAAGGGACAAAATATCCATCTGATCAGCATACCTGAAGGAAAATAAAATGTTGAACAGCTGTTTGAAAAAATAATTATGGAAAACTTCCCTAACCTGGTGAAGAAAATGGACATAAGACCCCAGGAAGCTCAGAGAATCCCCAAAATACAGGGATCCAAAGAGGCCCATGCCGAGACACATCATAATTAAAATGCCAAAGGTTAAATACAAAGAAAGAATATTAACAACAGAAAGAGAAAAGCAGATAGTTACCTACAAGGGAACACCCGTATGACTGGCAGCTTATTTCTCAAAAGAAACTATGAAGGACAGAAGGGTTTGGCAAAAAATATTTGACAGGATGAAGACCCAGGATCTACAACCAAGAATAATTTATCCAGCAAAGCAAGCTATCATTTAGAGTTGAAGGACAGATAAAGAGCTTCCTATACAAAAATAAGCTAAAAGAATTTATCACCACCAATCTAGTACTACAGGAAATGTTGGAGGGACTTCTTTAAGAAGAAAAAACATGTATCAAAAACAGGAATAAAGAATGGTAACAACTACATTCCTATCAATAAGTACCTCAAATGGAAAAGAAGTGCTCCAACTAAAAGATAGAGTGGATAAATGGAAAGGAAAACAAGACCCCTACATTTTGCCTATAAGAGATTCACTTCAGATTAAAAGACACACACAGACTAAAAGGAAAGGAATGGACCTAGAAGGTATTTAAGTCAGACAGAGAATGATAAACACTATATTTCACTTATATGCAGAATCTAAGGAATAAAAAGAACAAACTAATCAAAAACAGACTCACAAATATAGAGTACAATTTGGTGATGGACAGAAGGGAGGAGGCTTGGGGGAGATGGGAGAATGGGATGAAGGGTTAAAGAAGTACAAATGAATAGCTGATGAATGGTCACGAGGATGGGGAGCACAGCAGAGGAAATGCAGTTAGCATTAATATGTTGGCTAGGTGGAGGGTCAGAGGAGGTAGGGAGCAATTGGGGCGGATCATTTTGTGAACTATATAGATGTCCAACCAATGTACTATATACTTGAAACTAATTAAAATAAATATTTGTAGAACTAGTTGAATCTTGATTAAAATAAAAAACAAATCAACCAACTCACTCAGCAAGTTGCAGGACAATTATGTACAAAATGATCCTGTTTTTGAAAAATATAAGTTAAAAAGGAGATAATATAAACAGCTGTACTGGTATCAGCTTAAGTAGGAAGTTGGTGTCGGTGTAAAGTGAGGAAGGGAATGCCCCAAGTGCTCACTGGCTATCTCCAGGTGACAATGGAGGGCTGGAGGACTCTCATTTCTTTTAGTTTTTTGAATAATATAAAGTTAAAAGTGGTGGTAGTATGGGTGTTTTTCAAATAATTACAATGTTATGCTTAGTATAAAACCATTTTAATAAACAGAATTGAAAGTGTATATCTCTGTGTGTGGTATTGTATATAGGCTGAAGGATGGGGAAGGTTAACACACCTCTGATGACCTGGAGGGGTGGGTGAGGAGGGCATGCAGGGGTCCTTCACTATTTGCTTTACTGGCCTTTCCCACAGCGTGGTACTTTCCAATCAGAGGGGCTGGCAGGCCCACAAAGGTGAGAAAAGAATGGAGCGAAGAACCATGGGATCATTTGCTCAGGTCTTCTCAGGTTTCTAAACACCATGCTTGGCAAAGCAAACATGTCTTTGGCCGTATCTGACCTGTGTCAGCAGGAGTGGGCCCAAGATACAGGGACCACATAGCCCCAAACACAGGCATGTTTGGCCTGCAGCTCCTACCAAGTCTTAGGACAGGGAGGACAGCATGTCATCTGAGCCCAAAAGGGGAAAAACAAGGCAAACTGTTTCCTTTTACTTAATTAATAAGGCTTAACATAATACACCTACTAATAGCGCACTTATTCTAAAGCATGAATTTAATACAACATGTATTTAAGAGACATTAAGAGTGCCTTCATTTATATAAAGGTCTATGAAAACTTTAATAAGAGAAATAGAACAATATGTTGGGAAATCTTCATTTTTGATTAAAAATAGCATTATTTTTAAAGCAAATTTGTCAACAGAATTTGTATTATTTTAACTGAACACTTGGTGGCAGCAAAGGCTGTATTTCACATAACAGCACACCGGTCAGGAGCCAAGTGCTTATTAGCTAAGAGTCCAGGCCAGGGGACAGGCCCTGGTAGCACCAGGATGCCTCTACCATGCTGGCCTCTGGCTGCAGACAGTGAGGGGCAAGGGCTGAGACCTCTCTGGATTGGTGGGCTCTGCCGCCACAGGAGACTCCATTTGGTGGTTATGATGGTACAGATCTTTCCTGGCACCTAACAGATCTGCTACACCATTGAAAATCTATTCTTCTCGGTATAAACAGGATTCATTGATCTCGTCTCCCTATCTTCCTCTCCACACAGATTTTAGTTCCAAGAAATGACAACTTCTTGATGTTGAAACATAGTATCTAAAGATAAGTCAACAAAATTGGTATGGTAATAATTCAGGGAATGCTGTGAATGATTCCAATAAAATTATATTATTTTATAATTTTATAAAATCTCACTCAACATTTTACTTGTTTTAAAAAAATTCTGTCATGATGTTCTGCTTATGCAGTGATACAAGTCAAAAAATAAAATCTCATCTAACAAGCTTAGAGAATTACTTTGCAGCTGCCCCATTTTTACATGTTACTTTGTAATAGCACAAGCACTTCTATCATTCACACCCAGCCTCAGTCCAACAAGGGGCCCACTTGGGGCCATTCCAAAAGCTCCCACCACTGGGGCTAGGATGCCAGAGGGGCAGAATTTTACAAGAGAAGAAACAAATATTTGGGCCATAATTTATGGAAGATTTCACAAGCAACTCTATCTACATGGCCTCTTAACTTTCCCCCACCCCAAATCTAATCCCTTGATTCATTAAAAATGGGGTTTCAAATATGGCAAAAATATTAATAGGTGAATATGAGTTTATGGTATTTGGGAGTTCTTTGTCTAATTCTCGCAAGTTTTCTCTAATTTTAAGTATTCTTCTGCAGTATCAAGTTGAGCCCTGGCTCCCACCCATCTAGGGTGGCTGGCATGGGCTGGGACAACCAGGTGTTCTACAAATGTCTTCTCATCTCAACAATGTCTGGAAACTCAACACATTCCCATAGTTTATTTGGATTTCCAACACTGACAAATTTCTTTTATATCTGGAGGATTATTCCAACAAAATGATTGTGATTTTAAAAATAAAATTAACATGGCATCGTTACTTACTCTATGGATGATACCAGCTGAATGCAAATGTTTAATACCACAGAGCATCTGGTAAAGAAGGTAGGACATTCTTTCATGGTCCAACTCCATATGAATAACCTGACATAAGTTAGCATCCATTAATTCCATAACCAAGTACCTGAGGAAAAAGAAGACCAGCCATGTATACATGAAAATTATCCAGAATTCCTTTATGGTTATTAAACTTGATTTTTTATGAAACAGTATTAACTTACTAACCCAGTTAATGCATTGGCTAAAGTAAAATGATTAACTTGTTTTTCTTTAAACATTTTAAAAGGTAGCTTTAAAAGAAATAAATGGATAATGGAACTTCGTAAGGTTTTTCAAAAGAAAAACAACTAACAATACATTTTCTTTTAAGTGAAAAACAAAACACTATTTATATCGTAGTAAACAGAATCTCAAACATCCAAATTCCCCTATATCTTAAATTTTTGCTATTGGATCATTCTTATAGGTATAGAAATCAATCTGTTATTTCTTTCATCTTAAGAAACTGACCCCTGGGGATGTAAAGTACAGCACAGGAAAATAGTCAATACTATTGTAATAACTATGTGTGGCATCAGATGGGTACTGGACTTATTGAAGGGATCACTTCATAAATTATATAAATGTCTAACCACTATGTTGTACACCTGAAACTAATATAATATTGTATGTCAACTGTAATTAAAAAATAAATTTTCAGAAAGAAAAAAGAAAACTCAACCTCACTTTCCCCACCATCTAACACCCCATTTTTATTCCCTTTGTAAGCAAACTCCCTAAGAAGGTGTCCATGTTCACCATTTCCAGTTCTTCCTCCACCTTTTCTTAATTCCACTTTGATCAGGCCCTTGCCCCCACATGCTGCTGAAACTGTCCTCAAGGTCCCTGTGACTTCCATGTTGCTAAGTCCTGGCTGACTGTGCCCTCTGCCTTTCCCCAACTTCTTACTGTTGGACTGTCAGCGCTCAGTCCTTGGCCTTCTTCTAATCACTAACTGTCACAGTCTTGGTGACCTCCTCTGGTCTCTGGTCTCAAGGCTTTAAATACTATCTATAAACAGTGAACTCCCAGAATCATACCGACAACCCAGGCCTCTTTCCAGGCTCATTTATCTAACAGCCCACTTCACAGCTCCACTGGGATGTCCAACTGACACCAACAGTCATGTCTAAAACTGAGTCCCCAATTCCACCCCAGCCTCCGACCTGCTCTTTCTGCGGCCCTCCCCATCTGGGCTGAGAGCACTTTCACCCTTCCAGGGCTCAAACCAAAACCCAGGCATCAGTCTGAACTCCTGCTCTCACACCATACTTCCTGTCTAAGTGAACACAGTGGTTCTACCTCCAAACAGTTTGTGTCCGGTCTCTTCCCTTTACCCTTATTATCACCCCTTGGGTCTCAATGGAGCCACCACAATCCCTCGCCTGAACTACTGTAACAGCCTCCCAACTGGTCTTGTGTGTCCTCGTGCCTTGTGGGGAGTTCTCAACCTAGAAACCAAAGCTATTCTTTTCAAATGCAAGGCAGATAAACTCAGGTCTCTGCTGAAAATGTTATTGACCAGGCTTTAGAGTAATCCTTACAATGGCCCCATCACTGCTCTGAGCCCACTTTGTCTCTCCTCTGCTTGGCCTGCTGCAGCCACACTGGCCTCTTGCTGTCCTTAGAACACACCAGGCAGGCTCCCACTTCTGCACCATCGCACTGCTTGCTCCTTCTTTCTCAATTCCATCTTCCCTCAAATATCTGCAGGACTCACCCCTCACCTCCTTCAAGACTTTCTTCAAATGTCACCAATACAGTGAAGTCTTTCCATTTCAAATAATAATTGCAAACACCTGAACCCTACAATCCTGGCTTTCAAGAGACTGGAGAAAAACACTTTATATTTCAGGAAAGCAAATCAGTCTTCTAGTCACCTTTTATCTGTTATGGGGATGATAACCATCCACGCACACATAGCTGAATATTATTATACATTTCCTTAACATTTCTCTTCCACAGAGAAAAGTGACTAAGATATTAAAAATGTATTGCTACCTACATTTCCTAAGGAAAAAAAAAAAGCAGTCACTTTCCTTTCTCAATTTTCAGTCTTCAATGCATAGTGCATTACTGAATAAAAATGATACTTACACATCTTGAAATTCTTCTAGAGTTTTTTGTGGTGTAAACACATTTAACAAACTAATGATCTGAAAAGAGAAAATTAGTTAAACCTCAGTATGTCAGATGACTCTACTTGATTATAAAAAATTAAGTTTAACATTAATGTGTATTAAAACTGGGAAAAAAATCACAACGGAGCTCACCATTTGTTATTTATTTATCAAAAACATTCTGTTACATGGCATTTGAAAAAAGTTGTATGATTAGGATTCTCATCTTGGAATTAAGATGCATTTTTAATCTAATTACTTTTATGTGTCTCTAGTAACTACTGTTACAGAATTTTAACACCCAATGTCTAACTCTGAACATATAGTAGAAATTATGGGTAGAAAAACACTAAATAACGCAATATGTTAACTCTGAAAACAAATATTATGTGAACACGTCTAAAAAGTTTTGAAATATGAAGGCTAAGCTTGTATTTTTGGCATAATAAAGATGTAACACCTCATAGTATTATATATTTACTTAATGAGGATTCTAGAGCCCACTGCAGGCCTCGGTCCTGGCACTCCTATGCTGCTTGAGTATCATGTCAAAAGACCCATGGAAAGAGGAATTATTCAATATATAGGATTGGGGTGGCTGACTAGCCAAAGAAAAAAATAAAACTGGATCTATAATTCAATCTTTACACTAAAATAATCTTGGAATGAAAGCATTTAAATCTAAAACATGAAGCTATAAAACATTAAAGTATGAATAAACATTTATATACTCCTAGTGTAGAAAACCTTTTCTAAGCATGATAGGAGGAAATCTAGGAGATTTGATTCCGTTAAACCAAAACCAAAATCAACTAACCAAACAAAAATATCAGGACAGCAAAAACAACCTAAATAAGGTCAAACGGAAAAGAAGAGAGGGTTAATAGCTTTAATATTCAAAGATCATCCATAAATGCATAAGAAAGAGCCTAACAGTCCAAAAGAAAAATGGGCAACAGCCACAGAAAACAGTCTCAAGAAATAAAAATAAATGGCTAATAGAGATAAGGCAAGAAATTTAGCTTCAAAAATAAAAAGATTTCATTTGTCATGTCAGATTGCTAAAGCAAAACAAATGATCAATAATATGTAGTGATGAGGAATTTAGAAATAAAAGACATTCTCAGATACTCTTGATGAAAATGTAAAATTAAGTCTTCCTTGAGGTCCATTTGTCAGCAAATATTAAAACCAGAAGTGTACAGAAGTGACCAGAAATTTTGGCCAAGAAATTCACCTGGGCAAATGTGCAAAGATGCATGCATACAGGTGTTCGTTGCAGATCATTTATAATAGTGAAAAAAACTGGAGACAACCTAAATATCCAATAATAGGTGATTGGTTAAATAAATTGTGCATCTGCCAATGTAGCCATTTGAAAAATGGTTTATATCTATGTTTATTAATGCATATGGGATCTAGCAACATTCCATGAGGGAAAGCAGCAGAATGCCTGATAATACAGCACATGGTGTTTACATATGTGTGTAAGTTGTATGTTCACACATGGATTTGAATGCTTATCAAAGTGTTAATGATAGTGAGTTGTGGGTGTTAAGATTCAAGAATTTTTGCTTTCTTGTTTATACTGTTTGAATTTTAAAAAATAACCATACTTTTTGTAAGCTGAAAACAATTTTTCGAAATAAGTAAAATAAAGCATGCATAAGAGAAATTAAAAAAAAAAAACTCAAAGCACAGACTCAAAAGAATGAACCTATCTTAGTTTTGTATTTAACGTCCCTACACTAGAAAGACCCAGCATAAATGTTAAGACAACAGGAGCCACATAGAGTGGAAAGTAACCTTAAATTCTCATCCTCCTCTTCTTGCAATAAAAAATGGTAGTGTGAGGGGATTTCCAGAGGCCCTTCCAGACTTAACATTTTATGATTTTATAATGTGGCAAATTATCAAAATCATGTTCAAAATTATGCTCAGTGACCAGTAACAGAACATAAAATGTGCCTGAAAACCTCATTTTCTAGAGATATACTTTTTCTCCTTAAAATTTATAGTGCTTTGATTTCTGCAGAAATGCCAAATACAGCTATCTTGAATATAATGTCATCTAATAACATTTAAAACTGAAATGTCTGTATTGCAAGGTAAAACATTACTTATACAACAGTATTTTTTCTAAAAATATTTAGTTGTTTTTGTTAGATTGATCCTGCTGCCATTTTATAGAAACAGAAATAGTGAAAACCAATGGCTACAGGATTGACACTCCTGTCCCTGCTGAGTGACCTCAGTTCCTATGGACCATGATGCTCCTTGCTGATTTCGATTTCCTCAATGTTGATAAGAATTTTATCAATAAAATATAACCATTTAAATGGCTATTTTTATCACTAGTTTACCCTCGGTCTAAACTCAATGTGACTCAGAAAATTATCACATCGCTCAAGTTTACGGAGGAGGCACAGACATAACTTACATTTTTATGATTGACACATTTTAGGAGGACGAGTTCGCGATAGGCTCTCTTTGCATGAGTTTGATTCTGAAAGGGCCGACTTAGTTTCTTGACTGCAACATTTATCCCAAGAACAGTATCGAAAGCAGCACTGTGATTAGGAAATATAATAAGGAACTCATCAGAATGATTTTGGGAAATATATACTGTACGGTCAGTGCATTATCTTTTTAATGAGTAACAAACACGGAAAAATCTTTCTCCTTGTCTCCACCTGAGGTGCAAGAGCCAGAGGAGCTGGCAAGAGTGCAGGATGGGCTGGCACTTTTGCAGAGGCGCGGACATGGCAGCTGCAGTTAGGATGGGGTTCAGCAATCCTTTGCACGGTGATCTTTCATTATATTAGTTGAGATTATTATGTTCGGAACCAAATAATTTAATACAGAGCATGTTAAAACCAGTCAAGAAGTGACATCTTCAGTTTAAATGCCAGTAAGTTGAAAAAAAATATCACTGGTTATCACAGAATAAAATATATTTTCGAGTGGAAGAAATGGTTGAAGTCATGGAAAAATATAATAAATCTAAGTTTTGATTGATTGTGTTTTCCCCAGACGAAAAAAATCTAAAAAGAAAACAGAAGCCAAAATCTCAGCTCATGGTAAATCCCAAGATACAAAATTTCTAATGTAAGCAATTGCTATATATAAAATTCTACTAGAAACAGTGCCTCATACTATTAGAGTAAGAATAGCATCTTCTAGAGCCTTTGTTTCCAGATCTCAAATTCCCAGTTGAAATTTATGGTTCATTTTCCTTTAGAAAATAGGAAAAACAAAGTAGCCTGATTGTGCATTTTGTATTAATTTCAAACTCGTACTAACAATACCACTTGTGTCATATTTTTGGCTGGGTGTCATGCGTTAAAAGCTGCTAAAGGCCACCTGAAAACCAAAGTACCATTAAAATGTTTTCTATTTCTTTATCCTATTCAGTTTTTAACATGGTTTATACTTATTCACTTCTGTGAATAATGTTTTTTGCCAAACAACTCTAATTTACTTCAACCTGCTTTTAAATTGAATGCTGTCTGCTATAGCATCGGGTTAAGAATGGTAAGAAACTTCACGTCACTTTGAAATTATTTTTTCTCTAATTCAGTCCACATATGTGTATGTTTGTACATATGTAAATTCACATGCCCATATGCAAATGCACCATTCATAAAATTATAAAATGTTAAAGAGAAATCTATTTGTGAAATAAATCATTAATTAATGTACATGTGTATTTGTACATATATATATATATATATATATATATATATATATATATATATATTTCTCAGCTTCAGGAATTTGAGACACACCTGTTTTGGTCTCAACAATTTGTGTCCAAAATAAGCCAAATGGACCAATTCTGATCATCTGAGCAGACACACGCTTCCCCTTCTAGTTCCCACTCCAAGGGTACTACCTTTAATCATTCCTAGTTTCACTTCTTGGAGTCTTTTCTCAATCCCAAAGAATATACTTTTTTCACCATTTCCTCATTTATCAAATTTAGAAAATACCTACTTACTTCTCCTTATAAAAACTGAAGATTTAGTCACTCACTTGAAACCCCAACTCCCAGTTTTTGGTTCTCATGTTATTTTTAACTTTTCCCTTGGTTACCTGTATAACTTTCAATAATATGCTTAAACTTCAGTTCCATCAACTTCCAAAGAACCCTCTGGATTCCTCAGCAAAATGAGACTATTAAATTCCACGTCCTTTTTCCTCTAGTTTTCTACTCTCTCCTCCAAACTTATCTTAAATGCTCAAGCTTGATAACATGATGTCTACAATCAAGACTTCTGTTTCTTATTTAGGATGTGACTAAAAGTTGAAACTCAAGACACAGAGTGTATGTATGTGTGCATGTAAATACTGCTGATTGCAGAGCTGGGATTATATTTTATTTTCTGAAGATCATGTGACTCTTGCTACCACTCTGAAGAGAGTGAGACTTTCCAGTATCGAGGTCAAAGGGATTCTTTCCTTATGTTCCATCAATTGCCCAAATAGCATGTCCTTCTAAATTTGTTTTATACTTAGATCATGACTTTTTCTAGCTTTTCCACTAAAAGTTTCTAATACACATTTTGCCCTTAGTAAGAGGAGAAAAATATGTCTTTTAGCCTATTGTCAGTACTTCCTACCTCACATCTATTATTTGGAATCTATTTCATTCTTTTTGAAGATAAGTTTCTTGGAGCTTCTTTCAAGGCCTGCTCATAGCCAATAGCCTGAGACTTTTTCTCATTAGCCTTCCTGTTAATTGTGCCACACATTCTTTCTTGCTGTATATCCTCAAGGAATTTTCTCAGAAAAAGTGCATGGGGGATAAGGTGAGTTTTCTCTGCCTTCACTTGTAACTGATAATTTGTTTTCCAAGTCCAAAATCAACTTTCTCTTGCAACGCCAACAAGACTTATGCCTGACAGTCATGCCTTTGCTTCCTTTCTCTTGGCTCAATGATTTAGCACGAAGAGCATGTTTTATCAGCATCTCCAAAGGGCCCCATAACTACTAATAACTGTTCCTCTCTCTCTCTCTGCCTCTGCTGATAATCACTTCTGTGTTTCTACCAGCTTGACATGCATCTTTAAGCCCCACCCACCTATGGTTTATTTTTGTCTGGTTTTTAAAATTATCTGTCGGACATCTTTCATTCAACATAATTTTTGTGAGATTCATCAATTGTTGCTTTGCATAGCTATGGTTCATTCTGTGTATTGGCTGTAATATTCCTTTGCATGACTGTATAATGTAACCTTGATCGATATGTTGGTTGTTTTCAGTTTGCGGCAATTATGAAAAAATGCAGTTATAAACAGTTTTGTACATGGCTCTGGGTCCCCTATGCAGGCACTTCTAATAATTACATAGCTAACAGTGGGACTACACATATTTTATTTTAGTAGATTATACCAAACTATTTTCCAAAGTGATTTGTTTCATTCTACTAATTTCTAGACATTTTTTTTTTTTGTATATTGACCCTATATATTGAGGCTAAACATACTCATTAATTTAACAAAAGGTAGATGAGGAGCTAATTTAATCACAAGAGCCCTCTAGAAGCAGAGATTGATCTGGCAGGTGGGAAGAGGGGAAAGTCAGAGATTTGAATTCTGAGAAGGACTAGATGAGACATTACTGCCTTTAAGATGCATGGTCATGTGAGGAGGAATGCAGGATCCTCTAGGAGCAGAGCAGCCCCTCGCTGACAGAGAGCCAGGGAATGGGGATTTCAGACCCACAGCTGCAAGGAACAGGTTCTGCCATCAACCTGAAAGCACTTGGGAGCAGATTCTTCCCCAGAGCCTCCAGATAAGAACCCAATACAGCTGATATCTTATTTATAGCCTTTCTGATACTAAGCAGAGAACCTGGGCAAACCTACCCAGTTTTCTGACCTAGAAAACTATGAGATTATAAATGGGTATTGTTTTAACCCACTAAGTTTGTGGTAATTTGTAATGCAGTAATAGAAAACTAATACATCCCCTCTCTGTATTTTTCTCCCCTTTTGTCTCACCAGGCTTCTTTCTGAATATTTTCTCTGTCTTTCAGATCACTAATTCTCTCTTCAGTTATATCTAATATGCTGTTAAACCCATCCATTAACTTCATAGTTGGATTACTATATTTTATAGTTCTAGAATTTCTATTATTTTAAGTTTTCATCTTTCCATCCAAAAATTTTCATCTTGCCTTTTACCATCCTGAAGATAACATCATAGCTAATTCAAAGTTTAGATCTAATAATGCCAACAACCCTTGTGAATCATTTCTATTCTCTTGTTGTTTGTGCTGGATTTTGTGTGTTGTCTAATCTCGTGTGATCATTTTTTTATTGTGTACTGGAGGCCAAACTTACAAAACTGTTTGCCATCCAGAAACAGTTTGATATCCAGTATCAAACTATTTCTAGATAGTTTGATAGGATGCTATCTTCCTCTAGAGATAATTAACTTATACTTCTGCTGGGTGCCTGGGGGCACTGGCAATTTGGGTTTACCTCAAGTTCAAGTTCAGCAAAATGAGATGATTTGAAGCTGAGTGGCAGTGCCTACAAGGGCCTCTTTCTCTCCAGTTCACTCTTGCTTCTAGAATGCAGCCCTTTACTGGTCCCACCTCAAAGCAAAGTAAGTTCACTAGGCTCCTTTGGAGGGCCCTGAACTCAAATCCTGTCTCCTAGCCCCACAAGGCAGTCCAAAGAGCACTGCTCAATCTCTGAGCTGTATACTCCAGAATTTTCAAATGCCCTCAAGGGAAAGGCAGCCCCAAATGCTGGGCTGCCCTCATTAGACTTTTGTCCTTCCATGAATCCTGGCCTAATAATTCTTCACTCGCCTACTCACTCTCTAGGGGCAAATGCTGAACATGGGGGTGGGGTGGGAATGTTGGGAGCTAATTGGCACAATTGTGCCATAGACACATTTTCAATTAACACTCATATTTCTAGCCACCCATCTCATCTTCATTCTCTGTATCAGTTATCTCTACACACAGCCCCTTTAGGGTTCTACTACAGATAGGTTCTCTTCCTTGTTGCAAATGTCTTATCCACTTATTCTCACTTCCTCTACTCTGTTTTATCTGCATCAAGTTTCCAATTACTTTTTTATATTTCAGAAACTTGTTAAAAGCTCACATCCACTGATTACTCTCTTCCTTCTGTTCTCTTTATCATCTTAAATCGGAAATTCCAAACCACTAATTTTAGAGGAGAAATTAGTAAGGCCCATAACACATGATTTGCCCAAGGTTGCAAAGAACTTCTGCTATGAGGATCAGAGCTGGATTTAGAACTCAAGTCTCCTGGATTACAGCCCTCCTATGCCTTATACCATATACCTTCTTTATCATGATAAACTTTATGTGGGCATTTTTTTAATTTAGTTATATTAATATGGAGAAAATAAAACAGTGTAAGAACTAGGCCAACATTCCTGCTTGTACAGAACTTAGAAGAAGCAAAAAGGAATAAGAGCTATATCACTCATTTCATATTAAGGTTGTAACCGTCACTTCTAAGTGCTGCCAGATCTAAAATTAAACACTTTTTTCTTAAGTTCAACACTTCATAGAACTGTTTTCTAAAATAAATAATCTTTATTATTTTCGGTTAAACAACTTGACATTTTAAAAGAAAAACTGAATACATATATATAAATATATACACACACACATATATAAAAGAAATGTTTACACATTTTCCTCACTAGAGCTTCAAAATCTTGCAATTACCTTATTATACTATATGACTTGCTGATATTTATGAATACTTCAAAATAATAAACATTTTAAAACTTACTTCCTAATTAATTTTACTAACATTTTTAAAAAAACAACAAAAATAGAAATAAATCAAAGACACTTGTAAAAACAGTTCAAAATTAGGAGTCAAAATATTTTATTCTGATCCTAGCTTTTCTATTTAATTATATAACAACACCTGCACTTTGGTTTACCTGTGCACCTGTCCTATTTTTTTATAAAATGTAAATTGATGATTAACAAGTTTTGTAAACCGTGTACTACTGCTATTATATCTTATTTTTCAAAAATGTAAAAACACACATGCCTCCTGTATTACTTTCCGATTGCTGCTTTAACAGATTACCACAAATATACTGGTTTAAAAACACATTTATTATCTCACAGTTCTGCAGTGTGTGCATGTGTGTCAATCAACCATTTGGTTCATCTGAGAGGAGACTCTGTTCCAAGTGTGAGCTAAGATTATCTGGGGGACATTTCATAGTAAGTCTTGGAAGACCAGGGATAGTATCTCAACCCACCAGGGGTTTTCAAAGGAGAATCCAACTAGGAGATATAGTGGGGGCACAAGTGATAGACGTAGAGAAGAACCTACTGTATCTGCAGGGATGGGGTCACTGGAGTGAACAAGTTATCTAGAAGTTAGAGTTTGATGGTGGGGACACTCAGGCCATTTTGTCACTGATGGTGCAGAAAGGGGTCTGGTTGATACCAATCACAGTTTTTTTGCTCAATCCCAACAGCAGGATGAAGTCACAGACCCTCTCCTTGCACCATGCACAGAACACTTTTCTTTTGAAGACCTTAAAAAATAATGCTAGTATTCAAGATGCTATGCAAAACAGAGCTAAGCAAGAGTTCTCAGAAGACATGTGGGGAGAGTTTCATGGGAAAGGTTTCTCCCCCATCAACCCAAGGACTCCCACTCCCAGCACCCTGACTACTACAGCTCAGCAGGTCCACGAAACCTTGGCTTCGAAGGCAGGCAAGAAGCAATCACCCAGCTTCCCAGAGCCTGTGCTGGCTCTGGGAGAAAGTAGCAATAAAGCAAACCAGATCTCCAACCATCCAGGACTACTTCCTGTGGTGGTGCTTCACCTAAAGGCCAAAAGATGAAACATCCTGGAAGTCTAAGAATAATTTTCACAATTACACAAACATTTTAAAAAGGAAATCTCAATAATCTGCATTAAGTAACTAACCCCCTTTTCTATGCATCCAGTAAAGTTAACCAAATAAAACGGTTTTCATTTAGTAATGAGTAAGATCATGACTGTCAGCTATGCGAGGGCTCATGAAGAGCTGCCTTAATCAGTTCAAAGCAATGACTTCTTGAGCAGAAAAGAGCAAAATCCAGTTTTTGACCTTTCCTTAGAATCAAAACTCAGGCTATGGAAATGAGGATTTGCAAGATATGAGATTATGACAGCGCTAAAATTTTAGCCTCTATATACTCTTTCTTCCTACCTTTCTGTATGTGAGATGAAAGCTGCACCTAAAGATATTAATAAAATTGTCATAAGATTATTTAAATGAAAATATTAAGAGAAGTGCAATTACTGTTAAGATGCTGTCACTACACAACTTAAGCTACAAGAAAATTACAATGTATTTTATAAGTAATATAACAGGAAAATATCATTATACACAATACTATAGCATTAGGAGTTAAATACCTATTAAGAATGACAAATATCCTTAGTTTAAGGCAGCTGTCCCCAATCTTTCTGGCACCAGGTACCAGTGCTCCTATGAGAATCTAATGTCTGATGATCTTAGGTAGAGCTGAGGCAGTGATGCTGGTGCTGGGGAGCAGATGTAAATACAGATGAAGCTTTGCTTGCTCACATGCTGCTCACCTGCTGCTCACCTGCTGCTCACCTCCTGCTGTGTGGCCCAGTTCCTAACAGGCCACAAACCAGTACCAGAATGTGGCCCAGGGGGCTGGGGACCCCTACTTTAGGCATCTTCCAGTTCACTTTTTTAAAAAAAAATTTTTATTGAGGTGAGATTCACATAAGCATAAAATTAACCATTTTAAGTGAACATTGAAGTGGTATTTAATATTCACAACGTTGTGCAGTCACGTTTATGTAACTCCATATGATTTATCACCCCAAAAGGAAACCCTATGCCTGTTAAACAGTTGCTCCCCATTCCTTCTCGCTTTCCCCTTGCCCATTAACCACCAATCTACATCCATCTCTCTGGATTTACCTTCTTTGGATATTTCATACAAATGAACTCATGATATATTCCCTGGCTTTCATGTCATTCAGCATAATGTTTTTGAGGAACATCCATGCTATAGTACCTATCAGTGCTTCATTCCTTTTGATGAATAATACTCGACGTAAGTACACTACATAATTTGTGTATCTATTCATCCACTGATGGCCATTTGGGCTGTTTCCACCTTTTGGCTAGTGCAAATAGTCCTGCTATAAACATCTGTGTATAAACCTTTGTTTAAACATCTGTTTCTAATTCTTTTGGGTATACATCTAGGAGTATTCAATGGGTTATATCGCAATTCTATGTTTAACTTGTCAAGGAACTGTCAATGAGACAGTTCCCCAAAGAAGATATACGAATGGCTAATAAATGCATAAAAAGATCCTCAGCATTAGTCATTCAGGAAATGTCACTGTGAAACCATGATGAGGTACCACTTCACATGCACTAGGATGACCATAATTAAAACTGAAAACAACAAATGTTGACAAAGGATGTGAAGAAATGAGAATCCTTGTATACTGCTGGTGAGACTGTAAAATGGCACAGCCATTTCCCAGATGCCTAATGCTAAGGATCTTTTAGTGTGTTTGTTGGCCATTTGTGTATCTTCTTCGGGAAAATATCTATATAAATCCTTTGCCTTTGTTTTTGAAACTTTGTGTTTGCTGTTGATCTGTAAGATTGCTTTATCTATTCTGGACAATAGACACTTATCAGAAATATTATTTGCAAATATTCTCCCTTTTTGTAGGTTTTTGTACTTTCTTACTAGTATCTTTTGATGCATAATTTACAGAAGTCCATATTTTTTCTTCTGTTGCTCATGCTTTTGGTGTCATTTCTGAGGATCCAAAGTCATGAAGCTTCCCTTCTATGTTTTCTTCTAAGAGTTTTATGGGTTTAGCTCTTATATTTAGGTTATTGATCCATTTTGAGTTAACTTCTTACGTGAAGTAGGGTAGGAGTCCAACTTCCTTCTTTTGAGATGGGTGTCCAGTTGTCCCAGAACCACTTCTTGAAGAGACTGCTCTTTCCCCATTGAATAATCTCAGTGCCCATTTTAAAACTCAATGGGCCTTAAATGTGTAAGTGATTTTCTGGACTCTCAGTTTTTAAATTTTGTAAAAACTTCCAAACTTTGCATCCTATAATTATACCACTGCTTTTACCAGAAGTTTGGTTTATAATGGTATATTAAGAACTTACTTCAAAAGTAGAATTTTAAAATGAGAAATACACAGCCATAGTGAAGTTTCATTATTAAACATTTCTTTAAAAAATCAAAATGAGAAACAGCATATGCGAATTAGAAATCAAATCTCTGCAAAACAGTATTTTATAAAGTAGCATGTGATTTTATTTAGCATACTATAAAAAAGTCATTAATTTTAACTGCCTATCCTTTATCCAGCCTGTGTTACAATTAATTATGAACTTCCAGTCAGCCTCTTAATATGGGTATTACATTAAATGTCCTTGATATCAGTCTTGCAGAATTACCTATCAAATTACCATCCAATTCCAAATAAGAGATGACCTTTAAATCAAAAGAATGTTTTATTTTCTATAACTTTTTATTAACATTAAAGTGTCCTAATATGAATCAACCACTGACTTTATAACGTTAAGTATTATCACATGGAAGAGTTTGATTATCACTATTTTAGACACGAGCTGGGCATCCCTTCCAAATTGCCTCCTTCCCACATCAGTTTGCCTGGGAAGCTTTGAACTACCACTTCCTTTCAGTTCCCAGGGCCTCCAGCCACCTAGGTTACAGTTACAAACACTGGTGAAGTTTCTCTAAGGAACACAAACCCTACTCCCAGAATATCCAAGAGGTCTTTTTCATCTTGAACCCCCTCTGCCTACCAGCTGTAAATACTGGGTGTTCAGCTTCTTCACAGGGTCTCTTAGATGCAAAGACAATCTTGTTTTTATTGACCAAGAGAAGAAAACAAAGTTCTGCTCAGAAATCTAAGGAATAGAAGTTTGGGAAATGCTGATAACTGTAGTCCAGAAAACATTGTGAAAACTTTACCTTTAGCTTGCCAGTGATGCCGCAGTAGCTGACTGTCTTACCATGCAAGAGACTAAGGTTCAGGGTCAGACCAACGGTTCTGACGTCCTGGGCTGGACACATAGTTGCAGTGAGACACCAAGGAAGAGACGGCCAGCCCAACCCCTCACACAGCATCCCTTCCTGGTTAATCCATGGGGTGATAATGACACTGACTGGCCTCATCCTGCCAATGAAGGGCAAGGCACTGCAATGACGGCGCCTAGAAATGAATAGGAGTGATTGGGAATAAAAGGGGAAAGGGGGAAGGGTGGCCAGGATGAAGAAATGAATAAAACTCCAAATTTCTGTTAAAACTCACTGTCATACCTATTACTCTAATATCATAATGACAGGGGGAATAAAAAAAAAGAAAAAAGAAACAAGGGGAAAAAAAAGAAAAATTGCTACCTATTCAAATTTATGCAGTAGTCTAAGAATTTGCATTTGTATCCTACAATCTGACTACATATAACTAGAGCAAGGTGTTGATTCAATTTAGCTCATAAACCTATAGCAAAGAAATAAGTACTTTCATCATCAGTGTTTTTAAATTCTGATGATTTAGTTTTATTTTGTTTTTATCATAAAAACAATTCAATCCACACCACTGAAACAGACTGTACTTACCAAACAATTCCTTGGGCTCCAGAACCAATCGGTTTCAACTGCTGGTAACGTTTTAGGACAGTGAAAGTTGAGTCTGCCACTTGCACACTGTAAAACTGACTATCACATTTACTGTCACTCATGATGTAGTGTCATATAATGTTCCAAAGGCTGGTATAGTTGTCAGATTCCTTAAAAGAAAAAATAAAAATGAAAATACATGCTTACTGAAATTATACACGCATTGGTAGCCTACTAGTGTTTCAGATCTATCAGCATATAAGATAATGTGGCTATAAGTTGATAGAACCAGTTGGACCAAGTTCTGAACTGAAGCAACATGTGGGAAATGTGAAGACATTTTAGTGAGACAAACCCACTATGAAAGGAAGGAAATTTGAAGCCATGCGTGACTACATTTTATGGAATTAGGTTATACAATAACCACTTTTGGAAAGAAAATATTGCATTTTTACTAGTCATGACATGACTATGTTACTACGTGATACTCATCAGCTTGCTTCCTGTGAGATCAGCTTATATCGAACTATCTCAACCAGAGAGGAGGCACTGTTTCCAATAGTCATGTCTATAGTTACTGCAGAAAAACAAACCAACTAGTCTTCTGCTAAGTCCCCAAATGCAGGTTAAAGTGATGAACCTGAAAGCAAGTCCTAAGGGGAAAGGTAAAGAACCACAGGTTGTTGGAGGCCTGGTGACACAGGTGTGCCATGCATACCCACGGGCATGTTCCTGCCTCCTAAGAGTGGTCCCATATCTCCAGTGGGCTTCAACACAGACATCACAGATGGAGAACTGTCATAACCTACAGCTGACAGCACAGATGCCACAGCCTTCATTTATAGGCACAACCTGGAAGCCCACCTGCTCTCCAGAAGCCTGCATGACTTTATACACAAAATCAGCAGGCAGCTATGCTTATTTACTTGGTTCCCTGTCTCTTGTCTGACAACGCTTATTGAAAAGTCAGTAAGCTATTTATGTTGATCTTTTTTAAAAAAATTAAAAAGTCAATGATAAGAATTATACAGGCAAACATTCTATACTGTTTTAAAACACAGAATTTGAAAAACAAAACAAAACCACCCACAGAATTTGAATTTTATTCTATACCACCCAGCAAATTCCTGCCTGTTTGTTCTGCCATCTTATATTTAATGTCTACCCACTGAGTTTTTTTGGCATAATGATGTGCATTTCAACACAATGTCTAGGATTTCCATTAAACATGGGAATAAAGTGATTAATAACAAGCCTAAGCAAATAATTGAAATCGAATGAATAGTTTCTCCAACTGACCACTGCTTCGTGTGTTTTTACAGTTCCTAGGGTAGTGGCTGAGACACAGCTGTTGAGTGGCACCAGCTGTTGTGATGGACAGCCATGCACCCCAGTTAGGGAGTGCCTCCAAAGGCCAGCCCTGCACGAGGTGAACTGACACACTACTCACCACACTGCAGTAGGAAGATGAGCTGCATGTAACAGTATAAGCAAATGGCCTGGCCAAGCCACAGTGCTGTGAGGAGGGCACCCTATGCTTCAGGAGGACGGGGGTGGGTCTGCCTTGCTTGCCCTGGAATCCCACACTCCCAGGACAGGAGGACAGAGAGGGAGTAGCCCCTGAGACAGAGGGAACACTCAACAGACGTTTGCTGACCTCACCCATAATATAGTACTTAATAATTTCCTAACAATGCTGCTCCATTTCACTGACGACTGAAAGAATATCCTTTTCTAAAGATTATAATTTACTTATAGACAATTCAACATTTATGGGATGCTTTTCTACAAGAAAGTGACAAGTACTATAGGAGGTATAGATAGCAGTATCAGCTAGGAACTGGTCTTGAAGGAGCATATAGTCCACTATTTGGAGAAGTGTGAAGAATGTGTCCATTATCTATATTGTAATACAAGTTACAGTGAGGTAAGGGCCATAGCAAAATGGAAACAAAGTCAAAGGGAAAAACAGGTCCTACCCATGGAGTATAGAAGACAAGGAAAGCATCCTGAAGGAGGCAGCATCTGCCCTAAACTGTTTTGCCAGAAACAGTAGAGGCACAGAGATCAAGCTGACTGTGCTCAGACACAGTGAACTGCTCAGCTGGACTAGTGGGGTACAAATGCAAAGTATCAGAGACAGACTCATCAAAAAGGATGATAGCCACTACCACCTGCTATTTCTTTGATAAGCATCAGCAATGCTTATCATTCATAAAGCATGTCCCGAGCACTGCTGTGGGTGAGTTTCTGTGCCAGAACAGCTATCCATAGCAAGTCTACAGTGAGTGCACACTGTAGGCACACTCAGGAAAAGACTCAAGGCCAGGAGAGTCCTAAACCCAGAGGAATGGAGAATGTTTAGGGTGCGGAGAAGAGAAATGGCATGTGCAGAGAGCTGGAGGTGCCTCTGAGCATGACAAATCATCTAACACTTAGTTTTGCTGGGTAGTGAGGAAAAGAGGCTAAATGGAGAAAACAAGGCCAGACCACCATGGGCCTGAGAGCTGTGGAGCCATCGTGCATGTATGGGTGTGCTCGGACCACCTTCATTCCAGAAGCCAAGAAAGGGATGGATATAAGTGGGCAAGACAGAAAGACCTGGCAAAACGACTGGTCCACAGCAGGTGGAGGACAGTAGATACATGGTTTGTTGCCCAGAAAGGTGACCAGGAGAAATGAGTGTATAGCAGGTGGAGGGGGGCAGGTGATCTAAGCAAAGTCAGCAAGTCTGGCTCTGGATAGGTGGGTGTGGAGTGCCTAAAAGACAAGCAGAATGACAGGCACAGGTTCCTGATACACTCCAGGACCCATGCCTTTCCTAGTAGTCAGGTGTGGCCAGATGACTAACTTTTGGCTAGTGAGATATGAGCAGAAGGAATGTATGCTACTTCCAGATCTTTTCTTTCCTTTCCTTTCTTTCCTTTCCTTTCTTTCCTCTTTCTTCCTTCTTTCCTCTTCCTTCCTTCCTTCTTTCTTCTTCCTTCCTTCCTTCTTTCCTCTTTCTTCCTTCCTTCTTTCCTCTTTCTTCCTTCCTTCTTTCCTCTTTCTTCCTTCTTTCCTCTTTCTTCCTTCCTTCTTTCCTCTTTCTTCCTTCCTTCTTTCCTCTTTCTTCCTTCCTTCTTTCCTCTTTCTTCCTTCCTTCTTTCCTCTTTCTTCCTTCCTTCTTTCCTCTTTCTTTCTTTCTTCTTTCCTCTTTCTTTCTTCTTTCCTCTTCCTTCCTTTCTTTCCTTCCTTTCCTTCCTTTTCCTTCCTTTCTTCCTTCCTTTCTTTCCTTCCTTCCTTCCTTCCTCCCTTCCTCCCTTCCTCCCTTTCCCTTTCTCTCTCTCTCTCTCTCTCTCACTCTCTCTTTCTTTCTTTCTTTC